>BJCO01364233.1:0-19311 GCA_018326465.1 Flaveria floridana
CACAGGGACTAAAATAGTAATTTATTTAAAGGAGATATATTAAATGGGGTTTAAAAAATAGAAAAATAAAACATATATGTAAAATGACCAATATACCCTTCATTTAACGGAGAATGTTGGATGAAGTTAACGAACTGGATGAATATGACAAGATTTGTAAACCACAGGGACCCAGATGCGAAAAAATAAACTATTGGATGAAAGTGACAATTTTCACTCGGCCTCCACCACCACCATGACCCATCCCACGCTCTGAAACAGATCTAACTATCTCCACCGCCTATCACGAAGAGCACTTGCAATCGACCAAGGAGCGATGACGAGACTGATGGTGGTAGTGTTGAAGCTACGGTAGAGGAGCAATGAAGTAACCGATCGGAATTTCTGTGGGGCTGGCTGAAATTTTTGGGTGATGATAGCTAGAATTTTGGATGAAGATGATAAAGGGTAGAGAGAGAGTGTGTGGTAGTTTAGGGTTTTTAGAGTATTTAGAGTAAGAAAAAAAAGAGTACTTATTTTTCTAGATGTTTTATTATTAAGGTGAAATGATCAATTTGCCCTCAAGTGCATTGCACATGACTAGACTTAACTGAAAATATTAATGTCCGTTAGCGTAAAGTACGTAAACTGTTATAAAATTTAAACGTAAATGTTGTTTAGTGTAATTTACTTAGTTTAAGGACGAAACCTGAAATTTGCTACAAACCTAAAGGACAAAAAATATAATTTACTCTTTAATTTAATAATATTTGTATTTTTTTTGCCAATAATAAATTGTTTAAAATGGGGTTTCATCTTCAGCAGCTTACCCATAAACTTTTTACACGGGGGTATTTGTTATCTATCGCTAATTATTAAATCTTTCTTATACCGTTTGATTCGGTTCAGGCCAGATCACATAACAAGAAGACAAAAAATCAAATTAAAACAAATAGCATTCAACACTAGGGGTGTAAAGACACAAAGTCGTGAGTACCTGGGATCCGCTTGCCAAAATATCGGATCAAACTGAGTTTAAACAAGCTTGAGCTTATATTATTTAACATTTAATAAATGAGCTTGAGTCAAAGCTTCACGTATGGGGCTTCACGTATCGAGCTATCTCGAAATGAACTTTTTCTATATAATTTTTACTTTATATATTAAATATATATTTATATTGATAATTGTTATCATATGAAAACTATGATAAAAATAATTAAATTATAAATAAAGAATCTTAATCAATAATCTACTAATAAATAATATATCAAATAAAAAACCAATAATATAAATGATTTAGTTATCCAAACTAATTATTTTACATTTGTTACTTATTTTCTGAGGCTGTTTAATAATAAACAAGTTGGTCTCAAAATTTCTTAAGAGTCGTAGAAACTTCTTTTCATGGCTGGTCACATAATTTTATGAGGTTGTTAACATTTTATGAGAGTAGGTTGGGATTGATCGTGTATATTTCATTAGAAAAAAAAAATTCATAGGGATGCAGACGACCCCGTGCCTAAGCACTAGGTCCACCCTGTTCATCTTTCAAGTTTCAAATTATTACTTTTATAACAAATAAAATGTAAACAAATGCACAATAACGATTAACAACTAAAATTACGAACTAAACCTTATCTAAAGTTTAACTTCATCCCAATCATAAGTGAAAAAAATAAATAAGATTAAAAGATTACCTTATACAAGTTAATCTTAATTTATTGCCATTTAGTCTATTTTTAATTTGAGCTTTTTCTTAAAATTTGAGGATATCCTAATTTTTGCTAAGTGGTATTCCGATACAACGTTAAACTACAAAATATTTTTCACTTTGTAACGAGAGTTCGTGAGTAGTTCAAAGGTAGCCCAGGCTAGCCCTAGGCCCTTCATAGTTACATTTAACTTGAAACAAACCAATGAAAAGAAAAACAACCATGATAAGTTGGTTATTAAAATAGAAACCAAAATTGAATGATCCTCTTAAGATGGCATCTTTTTTCTTATTTCTTTTCATTTCTTTTATCATTCTTGTTTTTCTTCTCAAAACATAAAAACGATCTATTTTTAAATACTCTTGATTGAATATATCTTTATTTATTATTATTCTTTGCAAATTGGAACAGCTCGTGATCAAGTAAATTAAAAAATGTTATGATCAAAGCTTATGAAGTTATGGGTCGGTCATCGGTGTGACATTTAGCTTCAAACAAACCAATGAAAAAAAAGCAACCATGATAAGTTGTTTATTAAAATAGAAACGAAAATATGAATGGCCTTGTTAAGATGTCATCTTTTTGTTATCACTCTTCGCTTCTTTCATCATTCTTGTTTTTCTTCTTCTTCATCATCATATTCTTCTTTATTATCTTTGTTCTTGTTCTTCATCATCTTCACCTTTTTTACTCTTGCTATCATCATCTTCTTCTATGTCTTATTTTAGTATTATATATTTTTTTGTTTTGGTTTTTAAAGTAAAAGTTCAATGTCCGATTCAAATAAATTGAAATGATTTGATCATTAAAAACGTTTACACAAAGATAATTGAAGCTAGTCTAGAATAACCTAGACCAGGGATAAGAATTCGTGTAATAGGAATTTGATATTTTTCACTCTCAACCAAAACATTATAAGAAAATACATATTGTCATATTGATATTTTTCACTCTCAACCAAAAAATTATAAGACAATGTATATATGCTTACCAAATAATTTTTTACTAAGTTTTTTTATTGTTAATAAACTTGACCATTAATATTCTTGACAAATTATTTACAGATGTAGTCGTTCAAAAAATTACATGTGCCACTAACACCAGTCGTCAAATGTTGGATCCTATTACATATACTATTAAACAATTTAGTAGTTATCTACTCAATTATTGTACAAGTAATTTGTTTATTTACTTTTACGGTTGAAAACACCAAGGCACATTTGATCATGACATAATGTATGTATAAAAAAGTGAGTGTAATATATAGAAGACCGGAGAAAAAGCGGTAGGAAAGGGATGTGACAAATTTATTTTTATTATTATAAAATTAAAATGATGGTGTGTGGGGTCTACCAAATAGGATGGTCTGCTGACGTAGGACTGTGCCTCCACAGTGTTCTGAGGTCTACGAGACCTAGTAGTACTAGACTAATTGTTGAGCGTGTGTTCACACGTGTGATTTGTATTCTTTTATGTATACACGATATAAATGTGGGGCTAGCCTATTTGATTGAGATTTTGTCTTTTAAAAAGAAGATCATGAGTTTAAACAAAGATATGATATAATTTAGTGTAATTTAAGAGTAGGAGTATGATAGATTTAGTATTAAAAAAAAGATAGATTATTTTATACATAGAAAATAGTTCATAACAATACATGAAAATGTTACAAGGTAATGGTTAACAAGTGGCATCACGTAGGTGGTGATGGTTATTCAAGTTACATTCTAAAAACGCAATAGTGTTTGTTTGTCATGTTTAATTAAATAATTAGAGTATTAAAGTGTTGTGATTTGTGGTTAAAATCAAAAATACAAGAAAAACAAAGTTTTTGCGTGACGGTTGTAATAGTGGTCACTAAAGGGTTTATCTCACCTCCTATCACGACCCCAGGTGTAGTGTTCTGTCATGCTAGGAGCTGAGATGGCGTCCTATCATGCTCCACTATAAATGGCCTAATACATACAAGTAAAATGGTTGAAACATCAAGAAAAAAGTATCAAAGATAATAGAGATGACATAACGAACACTTGAATTCATCGAGAAAACTAAAGCATTCGATGCGGTTATTCATGTATGAGATTGCTTTAAAATTTCACACTTTTGACTTAGGTATGAGATTATATGATATCTTCCATTCATTCAAATATATCAATGTATTATTTAATTTTAAGAACATATGATACATAGTAAACTAAAGTTATTAGAAAGTTGAGAATATCAAAACTATAGAATTGTTATGTGTTCGATTAGTGTTTAATATTCGAGTAGCTTGTTGAGATGAATTTAAAATAAAGTTGGGGTAATGAACCACTCAATAGGTAATTTTTAATCGCATAAAGTTATCAATAGATATACTTGATACTTGGTCAGTTTTAAAAGAAAAAGAAAAATAAGATCCGTAAACCGTGTTTATCACTCTGGTCATTTGTGCAAATAAAATTTAAAAAGTTGTCCATCAAACAATCTTAACCTAATCTAGATCGAATAAAGTTTCTCAACATAAATCATCCCTATATACCTTAGAAAAATTTTAAATATCAAAGTTTGAGGGATGGCTTTCTCATGAAAATAAAGATTCTAAATACCTATCTACAGTGTAGATCAAAGATTGAAAAATATATTAGTTAAAGAAACATCAACATAATACAAGTATAAAGAGATCATTTCTTACGGTCTTTCAATTCATGTCATTGTCAACTGCATTTCATGATCATGTGTGTTCAATGAGGAGTTCAAGTGTGCCGATAACTCATTATTGTCAACTGCATTTCATGATCATGTGTGTTCAATGAGGAGTTCAAGTGTGCCGATAACTCAAGCCAGCAACAGAGACCAACCGAGATGGCTCGAATCTTTACAACAAGTTAGAGGCCAACTAGTGTTCAAGCGATTCTAAATTCTAGCATGGAATTAGCGACTCCACCTACAAAGTATTCGAACCATCAACCTTCTCTTGTTTTGTTAAACAACATGAGAGCCATGCTAACCTATGGAAACGTCAAGTCACTGGTTGTTTCCAATAGTCCACACTTTCATGACCCTTTGAGTGACGAAAAGGCTCACTGTCTTGTATGATTTACATGATTCATTACACGCCTTAATAGTTAACTGACGATGCCATCTTCACGACCATTATAGTGTTGATTCAGATTACCTTTCTTTAAAGATTGCAAATAAAACCACCCACATGAAACGCAGAAAACCGTAGAGGTGTAAGGCTATATGAACTACTTGAAATCCACTCTTTTTACCACATGAAAGTAGGGTGTTTAACAAGAAATAGGTAGAGACACAAAAGGTTAAGATGCTAATTCTATCACTTATAAAATTTGTATTACGAGATTTGTCACATTATTAAATTGCTAAATGTCAAACCAAAAAGATGAAACAATATAATAAATTTGTAAAGACACTAATATCTATTCAACTTTGTTATTTAGACATCTTTTACTCAATAAGTTGTATGCCACAACTATTGGCATCCATCCATCCCTGCTTCAACACAATTATGCAACATCTTGCAACTTCAGCAAGTTTTTTGTTGGTTAAGGAAGTGGAGTCATAGGAAGTAATGATGAAATCCTGACTGGAGTACACAAATCCTAACATTCCAACATGATACCGACAAAGATCCAGGCTCACGCCACCTGACATGGTGCAGTCTCCTACGGGGAATGTCTTTTCTCTTTGGTGTTCATGAAAACCCATTACTTGTACGCTCACAAGACTCACCAACACCCTACTAACAACGGGATCAAGACATCAAGTAAATCGTAGTTTGCACTAAGCAGATGACATTTAAGAGATTAGGACAGGAAATCAATAGGAGTGTGGGAAAGCAGGATCTAAACATGAGACCTCTGCTAGAAAGGAATCAAGAGCTTATCGGCAACACCCCATGCACGTCTGCTTGCCTCCTGGTTCTTGGTTTGCTTGCTCACATCAACGGCATGGGAAAACATTAATCACCATCATCCACAGTGACGGTCGATGCTCCCATTTGTTGGGACACTTGCACTAAAACAGAATCATTCCCCCACTATTCACCATACAACTGGTAGGGTTATGATTCAGGCCACCTCAGTTATACACTTCACCATCCTCCTTCGTCAACTCTAAAATTCTGGCCAAAAATAGAGTTGGGTTGGTGACAGGCACGAGCCAGAAGTAAGCACCCTGACTCATCAATGTCCAACTTTTTGGCAATTCTGACCATTTCTGGACCATTTCCACAGCCTAGGTTTAAATTTGACTAGAAAATGGTTGCAAAAAATTGGTTGTGAAGACTGAAGAGTAACTCTAGCAACTTCCTACAACTAACAAACAGATTCAAGCCCACAACCATGTGTCATCGTATGATAGGCTAGAAGATGAGCATGCAGATCAGTGACATGCTATATGTTAGCATGCAGTATATAACAGCAGCACACAAGAGGAGACAATCACAACAGATACCAACACTTAATTCTTAACTCTTAACACATACTATAAATCTAACCATTCATTTATAATAATAAGCCATGTGCTTATATGATCCAAATACGACAAGTTGAGATGAACAAAATCTACCATCTTTTAAATTCCAGCTACCAAATAACTTAGAAAGGCGGGTCAATACATGGTTTATAAACTATAGTGGGTTTCACTCAAATCAAATTGGTTATTATTACGGGTCGAGTCAACTGTCAACCATGTGTTCACAACAGCCCACCAAGCTTAACCAGACCTTGCTCACCTTCCCATCAGCAGGGTGGGCTGTTCATTTAGTCGATTGGGTTAGAAATCATGGATACATTTTAACATTTATAATAACTGACATGTACTGTAGAGATCAAACACTAGGAAGAACTGAATAACATTAATGGTTTATGCTGACAGCCTGTCTTGTATAACAATCATGATTACGAGCTATGTTCTATATATTTGAAGCTAAGCAAACTACACAAAGGCATAAAATAGTCTGGAGATTAAAAAACTGACTAAAATGGCATTATTTTAGTAGATGGACATACCAAGTCACACGCTGATATTATCTCAGGCCAATAGGCCATTCAATAGCGTTTATCATATCCCTGTGAAGGCTGCTGATCCCAGACTGGTACGAAACCTGGCACACACCAAGCAAATCATAAGCACACACTATAGTATTATAACTTTAGAATCTTCAAAACACTTGAAGTAAAGTTTGGGAGAATTTCAAATTGTTCCACTTTCAGCTAGTATTTTGATTTTATGGTATGACTTGTTATTTAATAAATGGTTCAAACAGCCTCCTTTAGTCTACATTACCGAAACAGCACACATATCAGAAATGTGCACAACATATCAAACCCAATTTAATAATGAATTGATTTATTCCTTATATAACAAGGAAATGACATTGGCACGGCGAAGTTTATGGCTATGGGTGGTTACTAAGTCTCTTTTGTTCACTGCTTTGCATTGTTTAGACCTATAAAAATGTTTGTTCTTGGTTTTAGCTGCCTATATTCCGTCCTAAGGAAATGTCCTTGGGAGGGAGGGAGGGTTGCTGAAAATTGTAACCTCAGTTTTATTATTTATAATATTTTTGGGCTTGGGCATTTATCCAAAGAAAAAAACAAGGAAATGATTTGTTCTGTATGCGACTATGCATAGGACACAATGTCATAATATAGTAGCTTTAATATAGGAGATTGACATAGGATATTAGTATATTCAAACGGATACACATTTCAAGAAGAATGATGTCCAGGAAATTTTGCTTCAAAATACAGGTGTTATTCTGTTCATTTAGTTACTTTATTACTAGCTTGTTCATATTTTCCCCGCAGTCAATATATTCTTCGCCTCTTCGGTCCTATCCAACCATAATAGGCATGACAAAAAGACAAAAAAGCTTCCTAACATGTAACAACATCATGACATGCATAATGGATATGGTATTGGGCCTATGAACATATAGCAACAGCTTTTAAAGTAGATAAATAAACAATATTACCAATAAAATTAGAGTTTTGGCATACTTATCGGTATTTCTCCCAATGACATATATATTGAATCATCATCACCAAGCATCCCCTGGATAAATCATCAACAAAAGAATTTAGAAGTATACACAATGAGAACCGAGATCATAAACTTAAACATGCACACTGAAAACTATCAGGAAATAATTTTATCCCGCAACCATGAGTTGACACATATATCTTAACAATAAGTTTTTGAAGGATCAATTTCTCCATAAAGAAAATTGATAACATCCTAAAAAATTTCTAAATCAGTATCCTGTACCGTATTAAACAAAAATCATCATTGTATACTCATGTTAATCGAAAAAGTAAGTACCTCTTCATTTGGGAGGCTCATTTCATTATGCATAGAATTAACACCCGTTGACACAGAAGAATTAGGAATATCAGCGTCTAACAACTCAGATATCATAAGCCCATAACCATCTTGGGGCATGTCACTGACCCTCTGCATACTGTCTGGAAAGCTATCAAGATCTGTAAATATAGCTTCCTCCCTATATATGAGAATATCCACATTTAGATAATGCATAATTTAAAGAACAAAGATTCTGCAATGCATTTACCTAATATACCCACAAAATAAATTTAAAATTTGTTAAAAAGAAAAAAAAATAAATGATCTTGCCTCCGCTGTGAGTTATTGTTGTCGTTGTCATTCTCATCGTCATCTGGCATGGAATCACAATCCAAATCAATGACTTCAACCCCTTTGCCATGTCTATCAGCTATATTGCAATTATTATTCATGGTCAAATCAAAGTCAACAGATAACGGTTCTTGCTTTGCTTGTCCAACCGATGAAAAACCAATGACTGAATTGGAATCATGATTATCACGTACATCAGAAACTTCCATTGAATTGAGGTCACAAATCCTAAAAGAACTAGGAAAAAGCTGTTTCTCTTCAGCATAAGAGTTGCATGGTTGAGTGATTCCTGGCATACCTTCTTGAGATGATGGTTGGTCTCTTGAGCCGGAAATAGGAAAGTAATCATCTGCTTGAGGATTTGCAGAGGCCCAATCTCTAGGTTTCTTGGCAGCTTCTATGCTATCATCAATTTGCAATGGTCTTTTCTCGCCTCCACTCAGTAAAGCAGAGCTGCTTCGAGTATACCTATGTTGTCCTTCACTTAAGTCTTGATCAGAAATGGAAGATCCTTGAGGGAAAGATAAAGAACGTGTGTGTAATCCTTGTCCAAATTCGTATTTATGATCATCTTCAGACGGGACCTGTTCAATCTTCAGTTCTGGTTGAGGGTTTACTCCAAGATTTTCGTCATCCTGTTTGTTCCTGTTTTCATCTCCAGTAATCTGCACCGGGTCACTTTTTGAGCCTTTATGAGTCACAGAAGAACGTGTTCTGGTGGGTATTTTATTACACCTGATTAGTGTTAGCAAATCACTAGTGTTATTGTTTGGAGTTTTGTTTTTATCTTCCTCAGGTGGATCTTCTTTAACAATTGGTTTCTCTGGCTCCGGGTTACCATCATCCATCTTCACATCATCTGTACTCGTGTTTACGTTCTTCAAGCTGTCGTTTCTCTCCTCTGAAATTGGGGTCTTGACGCTTGCATTTTCATCAGGCGACTGATTTTGTTGGTTTGTCATTGTCGTATCTACGTTACCTGCATCATAACTTTTTGATTCTAAATCACCAGATACCGATTTTTGCTCCTCACTGGCACCATCTTTCCCAGATTTTTGTTCTTCAATAGATCCAGAAAACGAATCACCCTCTCCTTGCTTATCTGACGAACCTTTAGCCTTTTCAGACGACGAAGAACTCCGGTTAACCTCACGATTCACTTCAACCACAGGGTTTTTAAAAGCTCCCACTGTTCTCCTAGCCCTAATTCCATCTCTAGAACCCGTTGCACTACTGTAATCCTCAGGAAACCTTCTCCTACCACCACCAGTACCTGAAACTGCATCAGAAACACCATCACCAACGCCTCCACCACCAATCTGATTCTTCAAATTACTGTTCTGCCATTTACCACTAAGCGAATTCGGCGGAAGTAAACCCTTCGAAACTAAATACTCAGTCGCCAATTTCCCAGCTTCCATAAACACATCAATCCTACGAGGCGGAGGAGGCTGTCCCCTGCCAAAACCACCGCGATTATAGCTCCGGTAACCAGCACCACCGGCAACTACACCACCACCACCACCTCCTCCAATTCCAATAGGATTAGACCTATATCCATTCGCAGGATTACGATGCCTCTGCATAACTATCTAATCACGTTGCCCTAAGAATCAAACACCACGAAGACTATTTTCTCCAATTCGCAGTCAACAGAATCCTTCACAACAACAAATCAAAACAAACGCATAAATGCGTAAGCAATTGAGCACACAAACACACAAACACACAAAACAACTCAATCACCAAATCGAATTCAACTAACAGCTATGGATCTCATCTCAGATCGTTTCAATTGAAATCGATAGAGTGAGAAATTGAGGACTTAAAGCTGACTTCTGCGGGCACAAACTACTATGAGAAAAGACGTTGACGTACCAGAGGTTGTTTGAGCGAAATTAGGGGAAATTGTTTGTAGCATCGGGTCCGGCGGAGGTCCGGCGGTAGGTTACGGCGGCGTTAGCGGTGGGAGTTAAAACAGACGGTGGCGAAGGCTAGGGGTGAAGGTCCGATCGCCACTGTACACGGTGGAGAGAGAAAGTGAGTATTTAACTATTTATATGTGTGTGTGTGTGTTTGGTCGGATATTTTAATGGAAGTTATTTGTTTACAGGAATGAAAGGTGAAATCGATTGGAAATAAAGGGAGATTTCTTTGAAAGAAGACTAAATAAATAACATTATAAATTTTATAATCATGGGCTTGGATTTATACGCTTATAATCTGTATTTTCGTACATTAGATTTACCTTAGCAGGTAATCACTTGTGCTTCGTAACGGTTTGATTTTGTGTAGAAATAAACACGTCGTAAGGGTATGTGGGTTGTGAAAATAAGCGTTAGAACAGATATGATAATTTAAAAATAAGAGTGGAATAAAATATAAAATATTTAAAGCTTAAAATTAGGAAAAAAGAATAAAGCAAAAGTAAAAAATCACTAAAAGACAAAGGAATTGCTATTCGCGCGTCATGAGTTTTAATAAGACTAATAGTTTATGATTTAGTTAGATACCGTTCCCTATTAGGTTCTTTGGCGTACTAATCACGGCTCACGCTGTGGCATCACTATATATCTTTTCACGTGTGAAACATCATGCTTGGGTGCATGTGTATAACGACAACGCTTCACAAGAGTGGAAATAATCACAAGAACTATCCAATTCGGCTCTCTCCATCTCTTATGTATATAACAACTAAGATAAGATGGTCGATCATTCAAGTTTCCCATATAGTTTAGCATTAGATGGTTGATCATTCAAGTTGGTCCTTATTTCTCTTTAATTTCTTCTCTATTATTCATTTTTCTTTATATTACCTTATAATCCTATTATATATACTAGGGTGTGTCATTTGTGAGTGTGGGAACATAGGGGTCGATCATTGGTTGTCATGTTTGCAGTCTTATTTTCATTTTGATGTTTTTATTATTTTTATATATGTTTAGATATGAATGTTATTAAAAACTGAGCCAGGTTAAATATAATATTATTTTTTTATTTTCTTGTTTCGTCACGCTCATTTTCTTTTACATTTAAATTCAATTTGGTATTACTTTTATAACTTTGATAATATTACGTGCATATTTTATTTGTATTGTGATATAAATTATATTTGAACCTGATATGAAATTCTCATAGTAAATCTTTTTCTTTTCCTCATTGTGAGCATCTTGTTAAAATTTAACAAACTAGGTAGCTCAAAAAAATATTACAACTATAGTTATGATTAAACCAAACACTCTTCAAAATAAATTCAACTGAAAATGTTATCGGAGACATTTAGTTTGTTATTTTAAATAAATGTTGTGGGTCGGATCGGACCGGCCGGTCCGACCGTAATTCGGCCAATTGAACGATCCGATCTGATGTTGTTCGTTTTGATAGCGTTGAACCGGCCGGTTTAATCCGAGTCGGCGGTTGGGCCCGCTTGAATCGGGGGGTTTGGATCGGTTGGATCGGATTTTTTTATATATTTTCAACATTTTTAGTATCTTTTTACATATATTTATTAAATAATTATAATTTTATTCGATTCTCATAACATATCCGACCAGTTAAACTGGTTTGACCAGTAAACCTGTAAGACGTCTGATTCACTGTCTGATCTGGTTTCATAAACATTGCTTAAATCATAGACTTCATTACCTTTTGGAAAAGATTATGAGACAGTCCAAGCCTAAAGTATAACCTAATATAATTGGTTCTTAACAATCATGATAATAAGTTAAATGTTTATGTGATGTTCAAACATGTTATGTTTTAGTACTCACGCTACATAGCAGGACACATAACTTTTTCATAGTTATAATCATAATTTGATGTTGTATATTTTGAAAAGTTGATATAGTGGGAGTGTTATAATTTGCGACGTAAAATAACAATTTATCCATAATGCAAGAAAGAAATTGTCACGTCATGGGAGAGACAAAAGGAGACGAGGTTATTGGTTAATTAAGAACGTTCTATGTATCATATTTATAACAATACATATATAATTGTTAATATAATTGTTAGATGCAATTTTTGCAATTCTAAACATAAAATACGTTCTCTATTAGCTTGAAGTTTGATTACATGAAACTTATTAGTTAATAACAAGGTAAGTGTCTAAATAAAAAAGGTTTCGAATCTAAAAAGTGTAAAACAAAATCTTAACATCAATATTACCGATCAATAGCTTAGATCAAATTGTAAGGAATAATTTGTTAGAATGATATTTTACGCATAATCACCTATATTGATTTTTTTTCAAATTTTCTATTTTTTAAATGTTCATAACTTTTATATGATATTATTTTTTTATAAAAATTACAACATAACAACGTACGTTTTTTATCTTTAAAACAAGTATAATATCGTTATAGACAAACATAAAAAAAATTACATTTTCAACTCATGTGATTTCTACTCGTAATTGTATCTTTCATTCGGTTATTGTGTTTTTCTTAAATGATAAATTTTTAAAAACATATTTGTCAAATAACATTGTTATATACTTTATTATGTAAAACACAATGATAAGATAACTATTTTATCTAATATATTAAAAACAATAATAAAATAACATAAAATGATATAAACGTATCATAATGATAAAATGTCTCCTTGCGTTTTATCTGCTTGTCATTGTGTTTCCCTAAACATTATTTAATATAAAAGGTTTTGAAAAAAAGACATTGGTTTTTTTTAACAAAACAGCGCTGATGACTCGGCTCGCCCATCATTTTCAAGAAAAACCCACCACCCAAATGTCCACTGTGGTAAAACACTTGGTCTACTTAGAGCATATTGCACCAAGTGAGACTCCAACCCATGACCTCCACCTTGAAAAAAACACATTGGTAAAATAACATTATTGTGTACTTAATTGTAAAACGCATTGATAAAATATATTATTTTGTTTTTGCTATCATTGTATTTTTTAGCACTATTTTGTTATTTAAAAAATAATTTTTGAAAAACAAATTGGTAAAAATAATATTATTATGTATTTCTAATTGTAAAAACATAATGATAAAATAACAACAAATTTATATAATATATAAATAATGATAAAAATAAAATGAAATAATCTAAAACGTAAAACGCAATGATAAATACATATAACAATTTATGAAAAATAATGACAATGACCTCACATATTTGACACAATGACCTAAAATATTGAAAACGATGATGTGACGTATTTGACACATTGATGTGACATATTTGATACAGTAACCAAAATATCTTTCCTTTAAAAACAATAAAAAAAATACATGTCAAATCTAGAATTTTTATTAGTCTTTTTTGATTAAATACTCTTTTGTTTCAACCTATCCTAATATACATATTTAACCTTTTAATTAAAAACAAAGGATCTAGAATTTTTATTAGTCTTTTTTGATTAAATACTCTTTTTGTTTCACCTATCCTAATAATACATATTTAACCTTTAAATAAAAACAAAGGTTTTTATGTTATACATCAAATTTGGGGACGCAAACAGTAAATTTCTACATATAAGTCATCAATGGTGTTTGCATAGGTGACAACTTGATTATCAGTGTAACTGTACATCAATAGTAAGTTGCTACTAACTAGTACTAATTCGACTAATAGTGTGTAGCTGGATCCCTTTGAAGGTGAGATGCTTTGTGTGGCGTGCCCGGTTAGACAGAATCCCGTCCAAAGTGGCTCTTGTTCACAGGGGTGTGGGTATTGGGGCTATGGATTGCTCTATGTGTGTTGGGGCCATTGAGTCAGCCTCTCATCTCTTTCTTAGTTGCCCGTTTTCGTCCAAGGTGTGGAGCTGTATCGTGGAATGGTGTGGGATATCCATGGAGGGTGTTAATTGTATTAGAGATCTTAAAGGTTTGTCCAGCTTCGAGGCGGGTTTGAGTGCTAAGCATAAAGCTATTTGCTCTATTATTATGGCAGCTTGTTGGTATATTTGGTGTGCTCGGAATGAGAGGATTTTTAATGGTACTCCTTTGGCGGTTCAAAGAGTGGTGGAGAAGGTGAAGGTGAACTCTTTTTTGTGGGTTAAACATAGAGCCAAGACGACGAGTGTGGAGTGGCATAACTGGTGTTTCTCTTTTGTTTCTAGTTTTTCTTTGTAGTAGTTGTTGTGTTGTTCGGGTTTGGCTTGTTGTTTTTAGTTGTTTGTTTCGGTGTTTGCGTGTTTGCTTTGGCCCTAGCTTCTTGCTAGTTGCCCTTTGAATAAAATTTACCGTTCAAAAAAAATAGTAGAAACTTAGGAGAATAATAACTACATTACTATTGCTGGCCAATTATTAGTGGTAGTTGTGTTATTGCTAATGGAGTTCATTTTTAGGGTTTACAACTGATTTAACCAATTTATCATTGATAGTTATAACCGCTAACTGCTAGACTATTTCATGAAGGGTTGAATTGTTTTGACTTAAACGTAATGATGGTTAGGGTGTCACATACACTATCAAGTTTGATCGAGATAGTGTCACGTTATCCTTGATGGCTAGAGTGTTTGATCATAATGTTTTATTGTCGATATCAAGATCAAATGATATAAGAGAAACAAGTTCGTGAAGTGATTGATTATTCTTATTTAACAATCTTTTAATTATGCTCTAGATAGATGATCCTTCCACTGTTTGAAGAATCCTTGCCAAGACTAGGGACAAAAAAAATTAGGTGATCTTTATCCTAAAAAGAAAAGTTGTAAAGGATCTCTACATTCATTTAAGAAAAGTTTAGTGATTGTTTTAAAAAGATAATAAAAGTGATCTCTACTTATCTAAAAAAAGAAAAATGAGTAAGCTAAAAAGCGAGGCCTAAAATGTGCCAATTGATATCTCTACTTAGTCAGTATCGGCTCGGTACGTTATGACTTAAATTAAAAAATTAAAATATAATTATTAAAAAAATTAAATAAAAGAAAACAATTACATATATCACAAAAGTCTTTAATACAACTTTACTAACAACTATATTATCCCAATAAAATTAATGAAAGTATTGATGTTATTTGTGGTTGGAAATCACTTATTACATATATAGATTTGATTATTTGTGGCGGTGAAATTGGGCTTTTGTAGCAGTTTTCAGTCGATGCAAATAGCATTGTCGTAAAAAATGCATTTCTTTTTTGTGACGTTTTAGAGAATCATCTCAAAAAATACATTTATTTTTTGTAGCGTTTTAGGGAATCGTCTCAAATAATGATTCACATGCTTCAAAAAATATATAAAATTTTAGCCTTAAATAACATTAAAAACCAGCTACAAAAAATACCATTAAAACACACCTCAAATAATAATGTTCAACACATGTGAAACGCATTATATATTTTCTGAAAGAAATTTATTATTTCACATTTTCCGGTAAAACGATTATAACTATATAACAGAACGAGAACGGTATCCTGATCAATTTTACATAATAAAGTTTAAAATAGTATAAATGACGTTAGAGATTCCGAGACATACTCAAAGATACCCAACCCAAAACAGACTAGGACTAACAATGGAATCCAAATTCCGGCCATGACTAGAACTAATGTCTCAACTGAAAACATAGAAACAAATCTACTCCCATCCTAGCAAACCAAGCAAACAATACAATTAATCAAAACTTAGAGACTAAAATATCAAACTTTCTTTGATCTTGACTTTTATACTCTCCAAGTCTTCCTACAAACACACAAAACAATATAATTAAAATAAGTTCAAAAATATAGTAAGTACTAACATATGATTAATTAACAAATTAAGTTCAATAGAAATTAAACAATTAATACATAAAAACATATAAAAATTAACTAAAACTTATCAAAAATAAATATAATAAAGTTGAAATTTACATACCTTAAAAAAGGGGTTTACAAAAGAACATAAAACTTGAAAACAAAAACGAATCTAGAGCTGGAAGATGATACACATAATAATAAATAAAAAAATTTAATTTAATGAAAATAAACTAATACATAAAAAAATACAATAATCAACTAAATATATCAATAATAAATATAATAAAATTGAAACTTGTGTACCTTGAAAAGTAGGTGTTTAGAAAGTTGAAGAAAAAAGAAAAATAATAATAGTGATCTCGAGGATGAAGATGGTACAGCCGTTATAAGACTTTTAGGGTTTTATGGATGTTTTAGATCTTATGAGGTATTTTTTTAAGGGTATTAAAAACAAGCCGTCTCAAAAAACATATCTTTTAAGGGCTTTGGACTAAATGGCCATAAAAATCATATCTTTTAAGGGGGTTAAGACTAAGCCGTCATAAAAAATATATATTTTGAGGAGGTTTCTGGTTTTTGAGGGTGTTATGTTTCTTTTTATTATTTTTTGAGATGAATTTGTATAAAACCCCTTCAAAAAATCGTCTCTTTGATGTCTCAAAAAATTAGGTCTGTACTAGTGATAGATTTTAGGGGGTCGTTTTATGAATGTAGATTATAGTTTCATACAACGTAAAACTACGTATTCATTTGTTTACTTGTTAAAAAGACGTAAGATTTTATACCAAGTTTCGCTCTTTTTTACTAGCTTATTAGCCATTCGAAAGCATTCTATCTTATAACTAACCAACAATCCCCAAAATTTGAATGAATATTTGATGAAAACATGCTTCTATACTTTTGACAAAACTTTTGACCTCAATGGTTTTACACTTTAAATTACAGGAAATTAGGCAATAAATCAATTAAAACCAGATAACAAGGAAAGTAAAACATTAAAATACAATCAAAGTTGATATGATTCGAGGGTGATTGGAACAAAGCATCAGGCTAATGAAATCTTTGGAGATTTGCGGCAAATATTGTTCCTGTCGAATAAGAAACCGACACTGGTGGACGAGAGTGAATCCGTATGTAACCGTTGAACACTTGGAGATAAAATCGGGGTGTAATCGGTGATTGGTAAGGCGTGCGATGATGATGATGATGATGTTGATGATGCGTAGAGAGATGATGGGTTGAAGGTGCAATAGGAAGATGAAAGTACAGTCGTGTTGTGAGTCGATGTTTCTAGAAATTGAGTAAATAATTTGTAGCATAATTCAACATGATGATCATTGGAGGCAGCTTTTGCTGGTAATTTGCATAGACCGGAGAAATTAATGGAGAAATTGTCACCATAAATTACCATATTGATTGGTATTGAGTTGTTAACAACCGACAAGAAAAAGAGTAAGGGGGATGAGTGCTCAATCGCAATGAATGGATGTCATTGAAAGTGAATAGTGGTTTTGTTTGACCACGTGTATATGCTTTACTATTTGTATTATAAGCATCATATGTTATACTTTTTTGTAAAGACATAAATGGAATAAAATGATTAATTTTTTAAAATTTTAACATGACTTTTCATTTGAGTGTCTTGATCCATATGTAAAATTATCATTCTAACCCCATTTCACATAAAAGATAAAGATACATACTAAAATTATTAAACTCACAATATTTCTCTAGAAAAATATTAGTATTATTGTTATTATAAATATGAAGATATATATTAGTTATATACTTAAATGTTTAAATAAAATAATACTTAATTTAAATAGTATTCAGTTATAAAAATATAATTAATAAATATAAATTTTAAATGTCAATTTACAATATCATAAATAAAATAAAATTTAATAAAGTAAATTAAATAATATCATATTATTAAATACTATATTAATAATGTGTATTAAATACATGTAAGAGACAATGACAAAAGTGTCAAGGTATATCAAATTTAATGGTTAAATTTATCATATTGCCCTTAAAGTATTTTGAAATCTTAATCAATTTTCTATTATACCCTTCTCAAATGTTTTGCACTCATTTGTATATGTTAATTCAAAACTTATACGTTTGGTAAACTTACATCTCTATCCAAAAAGATGTATTATATAGTAGTATGGATTTCATACACGTAGGGTGCTTGTTTACGTTGTAAGTTCTTTTTCATCCTGATTCTTTACTTAATATTTGTCATGTTATAAACTACTAAATTTAAAGTTAACATGATAAAAAGTGGACACGCCTATTTTCAGCTCTACGTTCTTACAAAGTGTATAACTTTAATAAATAAAAAATGACATGTGAATTTATATGGTTTAAAAATCTCCTAGGGGAGGACTAACGTCACTCATCACCATCCACATCATGACATCCCTTGGCTTCCCCCCTCCTTACCCACCGATCTAGCTATATCTCCCCTTTCTCACATTCCCAACCCAACATCACTAACTCCTAATAATTTCACCATCTATCTTCTTGTCACATTGTCTCTCTACTCCACATCATCTCACATCCGTTCGTAAAAATGATCTTAGCTTTCCAACAACAATTTCTTTTACTCCTAAACACCACTTCTAACCAATCCCACCACTTTTGTAAAGGTGGTCTTGTTAATATTAACCAGTGTGGGAACCCACGTTTTACCGCGAATTGTTAAAATTTATAACACTTGATTTTGATTACTTGTACATTAGTGTTTCAATCTGTAGATACGGATAAAAATTATATTGACAACTTTGTTTTGGAATAAAAATTCATGTCGAAATGTTGATATATATATTTAGCACATCATAATGATAAATTTAGATTTTATAAATAATCATATTTTTATGATTATAAGATAAAAGCGATATAAATATAGAATCTTAAAAGAGTTTTGAGAGCTTGTATATTTTTAGTTTGATGACTTGTATATTATTACACATTAAAATATATATTAAAATATTTGGTCGGTGCTACAGTAAATGAACAGTGATTATAGAAATCTTGGTCGTCCTTATTTCATCAACGGTGGAGGCAGCATCTTGCAGCAAGGTACCACGTGTAACTTATGTGTGCTACGTGTGATCATTAGACAGAGAGATAAACATGAAAAGTCTCTTTCTTTTGGTTTCTTCTTTAAGACTCTTTCTTTCGTTGCTTCTCTGCGACACTATGAAAGACATATCAAGATCGACAAACATGAGAGAGATA
>BJCO01364234.1:0-18544 GCA_018326465.1 Flaveria floridana
ACGTATCTATTCGAAGTGCTTTGTTTTTCCACGATTTAAGTGGTATTTATAGGTTAGTGTTTCTCATTCGGGCGACTGAACCACAAGTATGGTTCAGTCGTGCGATGAGCCATGCGGTTGATCCATTCACACGACTGAGTGTTCAGTCGTGCGACTGATCCAATCTCATGTTACAATCATGCGACTGATCCAATCTCCTGGTTCAGTCGTGCGACTGAGTCATTCGCATGAAGTTGTTCATGCGTATGGTCCATTAGCATGGGCCATTCTCATGATAACTTCATATTACTAAGTTTGAATGTATTTATTATCATTACATTATTGATATTAGTTCAAACAACCACACACCCAATGAAATATTAATGAAATATTAAACATTATAAACTTATAAACACAACAAAACATTTGCATTTCATTAAGTACCCAACTATTACATATGTGTAAGACAATAAAGACATATTACATTAAGATCAGAATCAAGGTACACATGTATCAACACATAAGAAAACCATAGTCAAATTCAATAGCAATCATATTATCAGTGGTGAGTTTACGTACAGATAACAAGTTTTTAATGAGGTGTGGGGCATGTAAAATATTTTTCAATTGTAAAGGGGGATATGGTGGTTTGAGGGTGGTGTGGCCAGTACCATGAATGCGTATGTGGAAACCATTGCCAACAACAATAGAGTTTAACATGTTATTATTGAAGTACTTTGAGATGTTACCTGTGGTGTTGGACATGTGATTCGTGGCTCCAGTGTCAAGATACCAACTCTGATCTGGATTAAGGGACATCGTGTGCATTGCTTGCTCTATGTTAGTTGGCTGAGGTGTTTCTGGAACTTGATACTGTTGATATGGTTGATAAGGGTTGGTACCAAGTATACCTGCAAAAGAAGATTAAGGGACATCGTGTGCATTGCATGCATGTTAGGAAAGCTTTCTAGCTTAGTGTTGGAGAACTTCTTTGACAGGTGAATGGCGTAAGTTGGTTTGTTGTCGACAAAAATCTGTTCCAATGCTTTCCATGCTTGAGCTGCGGTGGTGTTCTTCAATATGGTAGACATAAGATCTTTAGAGATCGTACTATACATCCATTGCAATACGATAACATCAAGACGATCCCATGCTGCATCCTTCTTGGTCGACGATGATGATGATTCTTCTTCGGATGGGATAATATGATCGAGAACATTGGTTGCTCGACACTGAATCTTGAACAACTCTACCTATTCCTTGTATTGACATGTTTCGGTGTCAAGAATGGTGGAGATGTTCAATCTGATATTGTTAACAGCTTGTGCAGGATGGATGGTAGATGAGGCAGAGTTGGTTTTGTTTTCTGATGTTTCAGATCCTGTCATGTTTAAGATGATGTAGTATAATTTTCGTATTAGGGTTTTGGTGAGGGAGAAAGGTGATGACGGCAGAGAAGATTGAATGAGAAGGAGAAGAGATTAGGGTTTAGGGTAATCAGAGAGTTATGGCTCTGATACCATAATAGAATATGGTCAAAATCGTGATCTCCTTCTCATTCATTCAAGTATTTATACAAATATTATTTACAATCAACTACCTCATACTATCGTTACATGTATAAACATATATCTTCTAATATAAACCTTACTTTTTTTCTCATTTATTAAACTCGGGAATGAAGAATGGAGAAATGAATAAAAAAAGAAAAAAAAAGAAAAAGAAAACGAAAAAAAGTGGATGAAATGAATTTGATGTATTTATACTTTATTGAAATTAGTTATGTTATGGTTGATTTCAATTATTTTTAGCAAACTAAATATTTTTTTGATTCACTATTAATCATTCATTTCACTCGTATTTTATTCATGCATAACATTTTTTACTTCGTATTTAGGGATTGTTTGATTTGCTTCTGATCTGATTAAAATGTCTGACCCACTGACCCGGTCATACATTTTAGCTGATCAACGTGTTTGATTCTCACTCTTTCGCGTATGACCCGATCCGACACCACTGATCCACACATATTTTTCCCCTTACCCGGTCAGTTTTGAAACAACTCATTACCCGGTCATCATCTTTTGATCGAGTAAAAGTTTTCACAGTCGATTCCTTATCTTTATCCATATAATTACACCATACCATTATTTTTTCACTTTTCTTTTCAATTAAATTTTATCTTTTATACCCTTACTATTACTTTTCTATCTCCTCCATCCACAATCAATTTAAACAGTATTTCTTTAATATACAAATCAATAATAAAATTTTCTCTTTTTTTCACTTAAACCATTTAAAACCATTTCATATATTATGGGGGTGTTTGAGATTCCTTCTCAAAAGTTCTTTTTGACTTATTGACTTATCAAATAAGTTAATAAGTTAGTATGGAATGACTTAAACTTATTTCCCTCATAACTATCAAATTACCAAACATTATAAAATAACTTTTTAAAAGTTAATAAGTAAAAAAAACTCTGCTTATAACAATCAGAACATTTCCCGTAAATTCTATAAGGAATTTAAAACAGCAATGTACGGTTAAAATAATAAAAGAACAAATTTACCCTTCATCTCCTTCACTTTTTCTCCATCGTCCGGATCATAACCCTAGCCGCTTTCATATTGTCTTCATCGTCTTCATCTTCTACTTCTGTCGTTCAGTTTCATCTGCATAAACCCTAGCCGCTTTCAACCTTCTCTACATCATCTTCTTCATCAGATTCAATCTCAAAGTCCTTCCATCACCAAACTTACTTTTCCACCAAAGAAATGGGGGACGTTCCGACCGCCGCCGGTGATCGGAAACCGGCGAAGCTTCCGATTCCGGGCAAACGAAACATCCTGATCACCAGCGCCCTACCTTACGTCAACAACGTTCCTCACCTCGGAAACATAATTGGCTGTAAGGACATCACCTGTACTTCCATTTGAGGTTGTTCAAATGGTTGATTTGAACTTAATTTGTTGCTGTTTGTAGGTGTTTTGAGTGCTGATGTGTTCGCTCGTTATTGCCGATTGCGGGGATACAACGCGATATACGTATGCGGTACGGATGAGTATGGTACAGCTACAGAGACCAAGGCTTTGGAAGAAAATTGCACCCCGAAGGAAATTTGTGACAAGTAATTAAGTGTTTACGTTTCATTCTATTCGATTTTAGATGAGTTTATGAATATGTTTATCAAGAAAAATGAGTTTGTGAGTTGTGATATGTGGTTGAAATAGGGTTGTAATGGCTCTTTAATTAATTTAGTTTTGTTCTCCTTTTTTTCTATCGTTTAGGTATCATGCAATTCACAGGGACGTATATAATTGGTTTAATATAAGTTTTGATGAATTCGGACGAACTTCAACTCCACAGCAGACTGAAGTTTGCCAAGCAATATTCAAGAAGTTGCTGGAGAATAATTGGCTTTCTGAGAATACAATGCAGCAGGTGTGCTTGTCTTTGGTTATATAACTTGTGGTTTAAGGTTCTAAGTTAATTATGGTGAGTAAATCATGAATCTTGTTTTTACAATGCAGCTTTACTGTGATACATGCAGTAAGTTTTTAGCTGACCGGCTTGTGGAAGGCACCTGCCCAACACCAGGTTGTAATTATGATTCTGCACGAGGAGATCAGTGTGAAAAATGTGGCAAGCTATTAAATCCAACAGAACTCGTCAATCCTCGATGCAAGGTCAGTAAATTTACCATTATTTAACATGTGGTATTGTGTTAAGGGAGAACTTCATGAGTCTTGATTTTTTTTTTAGATTTATTAAGCTTATTCCGGTAAGTTTATGATAATGTTTGTAGATATTTTAATGAAAAAGGAGCTATTTGAGTTCTTTACCATGAACGGATTTTATACATTAGGTTAGAGGCATTCTTTCTAGGACTAGTTTGAGATTTGAGCTTTTGAGTTCTAGTAGCTTTTGGTATGCTGAATCAGAAAATGAATGCAATGGCCCCTTCCATTAATTTGAGCATCGAGTGAATGAAGTTATAGACTTGTAGAGAATCTCTCTCTTTTTGTATATTTTCCCAGTTCCTGTGTATAACTACATTTCATTCTGCTAATAGGTCTGTGCAACCAGCCCTAGAATCCGTGACACAGACCACTTGTTTCTTGAACTCCCTTTGTTGGAAGGTAAACTGCGTGAGTACATCAGCACAATGTCAGTAGCTGGTTCATGGAGTCAAAATGCCATCCATGCAACAAATGCATGGCTTAAAGAAGGATTGAGGCAACGTTGTATTACTAGAGATTTGAAGTGGGGTGTTCCTGTTCCTCTTGAGAAATTCAAGGACAAGGTATGGAAGCTCTTATATGTGGTTACAATTTCATTCTTAGTTAATTTCTTGTTTAGCTTATTTTTGTGATGGTTTTGTGGCCACATATTATCTAGGTTTTTTATGTATGGTTTGATGCGCCTATTGGATACGTGTCAATTACCAATTGCTACACACAAGAGTGGGAGAAGTGGTGGAAAAATCCTGAAAATGTGGAGCTCTATCAATTTATGGGAAAGGATAACGTTCCATTTCATACTGTAAGTGTATTTATTCTCTTTGGAGTGCTGTTTCTTCACCATTAATTTTTTCTAGCCATGTCTGAAAAAACAGGAATTTTAATAATGATGAAAAAACATTTCTAGGTGATGTTTCCTTCTACACTTATTGGGACTGGGGAGAATTGGACTATGATGAAGACTATTAGTGTTACAGAGTACTTAAATTATGAAGCAGGTTTGTACCATGCTAACCCAAAAGTCATAGTTTTTGCTTGTGAATTGTCAGTCAGATCTGTTTGTTTGGATATCTTCAGGCAAGTTTTCAAAGAGTAAAGGTATAGGAGTGTTTGGAAATGATGCAAAGGATACAAACATTCCTGTAGAAGTTTGGAGATATTATTTATTGACCAATAGACCAGAGGTAGGATATTTGCTTTATATTCAATTGATAAGACCAAACTCACTCTCTGTTATTCTCAAATAATTCTTGATTCCTTTCTTCTTCTTATCTCAATGTATTTTTTGGTCAAGGTATCCGACACATTATTTACATGGGCAGATTTGCAAGCAAAGCTAAACAGTGAATTGCTAAATAACTTGGGGAATTTCATCAATCGTGTATTGAGCTTTGTTGCTAAAGATCCAGGTTAGGTACCATTAGAATCTGAATTGTGTCAAAATAGCATGATTTCGTCATTTTTTTATACAATGCTTTATTTTTTTCTTTTTGAGTGCATGTAAATAATATCTATAATCAATTGACAGACTCAGGATCTGGCAAGGGCTCAGGATACAATTCCGTAGTTCCTGATGCTACTGGTGCAGAATCACATCCCTTGACAAAAGCATTGGGAGAGAAAATTGGTAACTATGTTGACCAATATGTGGAGGCCATGGAGAAGGCAAGTGATTATACTGGAATATATTTACATTCTAACACTTTTTTATCTTTAAAATTTAAAAAACTCTATTTGGCAATTGGTGTAGGTCAAGCTAAAGCAAGGATTGAAAATTGCAATGAGTATATCTGGTGAGGGAAATGCATATCTACAAGTAAGCCCACTAACAATGACTAAAATAAGAACAACTTAACGCTCTTGCATCACTAATGAATGTGCTTTTTTTTCATTCAGGAAAGCCAATTCTGGAAGCTTTACAAGGAAGACCGACCTTCCTGTTCTATAGTCATGAAAACTTCAGTGGGAGTAGTTTATCTTCTTGCATGCCTTTTAGAACCTTTCATGCCTTCATTTTCCTTTGAGGCAAGTAATTTCACATTTCTTTTTGAATGTTTTTGAAAGAATACTGTTATGTTTCTGTAAAAAGACAATCTTTGTAAACATTTTTGTTCTTTTGTTCTTACAGGTACTCAAGCAGCTTAATCTTCCCCATCAACTATCCCTTTCTGATGAAAAGGGGGATATTGTGAAGGCTAAAAGTCCTTGGGAGATCATATCTGCTGGTCACAGAATTGGGACCCCTGTGCCATTGTTTAAGGAATTGGTAAATTTGTTGTCTTGTGTTTTTGTAAATTTTTCTCGAGTTGCTTTTTTGTATATGGTAGAGAGTCGGTAATCACTTTAACAATTAACACCTTTTATTTATGTTGCCTTTTCTATTTTTTGTGTGATGTGCAGAAAGATGAAGAAGTAGAATCTTTTAGGAATAAGTTTGCTGGAAGTCAAGCTGATCGTGCTGACCGGGCTTTGAAGGAAGAAGCTGAAGCAAAGAAAATTACCGAAAAGCTGAAGGACACTAAAATTTCAGGTAATTGTTATTTCTTAAGTTTACCAATCTTAGTCAACTTGTGCTATGCTTGTTTTAACATTTGCTTCATTATTTCAGTCTTGCCCTTCTAACTGAAACCTGAGCACCTTTATTACTATCCAATAGTCACATTCAACATTTTATCCATTGCACTTAGGATACAGTTTACCCACATTTGGTTACAGTAGAACTTTAGCCATTTTTATTTTATTTTTTGAGGCATCTGCAAGTTTGTCACTGGCATCTGCTTTAGTTTGAACCAAAAGTTGTCATCAATTTGGTTGTTCACATATTGTCTATGTCAAATTCTTAATAGAACTTAGTTTATCTTTCTTAAAACTTGATGTCTGCATCAACTGATTTTGCAGATAAAAGTGGAAAGAAAGAGCGACCAACTAAATCTGCAGGTGGACCCAAAACTAAGGCTGCTGCTCCTGTTGAACAGGAAGTAACGATCAGTAGACTTGATATACGTGTTGGGGTTATTAAGGAAGTTCAGAAACATCCTGATGCTGATTCTTTGTATGTTGAAAAAATTGATGTTGGTGAAGCTCAACCTAGGACCGTCGTGAGTGGGCTTGTCAAATTTATTCCTCTTGAAGAGATGCAGGTTCTTTTTATGTCGCCTTTTACACTTGAATATTAATATCAGCAGTATCCAAACACACACACACACAAGTATATTGCAGAGAGTGACACATGTTGGCTTTTGTTTACAATTCTCTTTTTTGTTTTTCAGAACCGAAAGGTGTGTGTTCTCTGCAACTTAAAGCCAGCAACCATGAGGGGAATTAAATCACAAGCTATGGTTCTTTGTGCTTCAACTAGTGATCACACCAAGGTAAGCGACTCATAATTGTAGTCTCTCTCTTCATGTGTATAAAACCATTCATGTGAGCCTGATTGCACCGACATAATCTCAGGTTGAATTAGTGGAGCCACCCGAGTCTGCTGCTATTGGAGAGAGGGTTACCTTTCCTGGGTTTGACGGTGAGCCAGATGATGTTTTAAACCCAAAGAAGAAGGTTTGGGAGACGCTGCAAGTGGATCTACATTCAAACAAGGATCTTGTAGCATGCTATAAAGATCTACCATTTACAACTTCTGCGGGTGTGTGCAAGGTTTCAACAATTTCTGATGGCTCAATTCGATGAACCATTGCAGACTATTATGTTTTGCCACAGTTTTATCGTCAAAGGTTGTATTTCTTTTTTCATCTTTTGAAAAACGAGTCTGGTATATT
The DNA here is from genome assembly GCA_018326465.1 of Flaveria floridana. Lineage (NCBI taxonomy): Eukaryota > Viridiplantae > Streptophyta > Magnoliopsida > Asterales > Asteraceae > Flaveria > Flaveria floridana. The sequence continues at coordinate 7,494 of BJCO01364234.1, forward strand.
AGTTGATTGATGCAACAACAAAATACTGATCTTGGAGATTTTTTGTTTATATAAATGTAACTTCAAAACTTATTGATGTTGGATTTAGAGATTAATTTGACTCGAAATCAGTGCATGACTTTGTGTATATCCTGAATTAAAGACGTATATGCATCTAAGAAAGCATGCATTTAAGCTCAACTCATATTTAATTTACCTTACATGCATACAAAAAATCAGCATTATTGAGTTCTAGTTTTTCATCAAGATATACGTTATCATTCTTGACATGAACAATGATAGCAGTGATGCATTTTGTGACTTATAACAATAATTCTATGACATTTAGTATATGACATTTAGTGACATATCATAATCATACCGTAATGCAACCAGATGGGTTAACATCTAGGCTATATGCTTGTAGTAGTACAAGACTTTTTAACTGACGTGCTTGCAAAGCAAGACTCCACTGACCATGATCGTACAGGCAAACAATCAAATACTTACACGAGACAAGATTCCAATGACATGTTTTTATGAGGTAAGATTAGTGACCATGCTTGTATGAAGTAAAACAAATCAAATGCTTGCATAAAGCAAGACTCTAGTGATTATGATTGTATAAAGTGAAGCAATCAAATGTTTGCATAAAGCAAGATTCTAGCGATCATGCTTGCATGAAACAAAGCAATTTAATGCTTGTATAAAACAAGACGCCAGTGGCACGCAACCCATACTTGTAGCCTTCATAACATATTCAAACATACATAACATCGAGTGAACTTATAATAGGCCCATAACATTTGGCATGTTCACATTAGGTAATCAATGATATACTTCAATACGGTTTGGAAACTCGTATATCAAATGAGTTGAATAAAATTATTAAATTAGCAGTTATTAATTAATATTTAAATATTATTGAAAAAAGAGATAAGATATTATTGAAATTGACCTTTATATAATAAACTACCTTTAGTAATAACAACATTTTCTTAAATTTTCATCTTTAAAAATTTTATTGTAAAAAAATTATTTTTTAAACATTCTATTTTTGAAGTCATTTTTAAACACCCTCATTAATTAAAAACTTCTTTATATTAAAAAAAATCTCATATTGTATAAAATTTTGTTTAAAAAATAACTTTTTTTAATAAGGAAGCATGATTTTTTTTATATTAAAATTTTGTTAAATAATTTAGAAAGAATATACAACATTATTAGCATTTAATATTATCATTAAAAAGGTGACTTTTTTATGGTAATGACATGTGTTAAAATTGTTGTAAAAAATAACATTTGACAAAATAATTGTAAGAAAATAATGCCAAAAGTTAGAGTAAATTTTATTTTTGGTCTCTGAGGTTAGATCTGTTTAACCATTTCAGTTCAAAAATAAATCTTTTAACATATCAAACCCAGAGGTTTGCATTTTGTAACGATTTTGGTCCTTAACGTTAACTCTGTTAAATTTTCAGGTTAATTGGAAGGGTATTTTGGTCCTTTTACACCTAAATGACTGTTTATGTAAATTAGTATAATTGAAGGGCTATTTGTGTAATTTATCTGAAAATAATAATAAAGAAAATGACAAAATATCCTTTCATCTTCTTCAATATTGATATACCACCACAACCCAAATCTACAAGATTTTCCCATCTCAGATCTGCAATCATCTCCTTGATTCTAGTTTGTCGATCCGTCGTTTTCGCATTCGGGCAACGAGCGCCCACACGGTCTTGTAGTCGCGCAATCGGGCGGTGATGTTGATGGTGTGGTCGAATGAATCGACGGAGTGGGTGTAGGTGTGATGGCGTTAGAGAAAGCTGAAGAATTGGATGGCTTTGGGGTCGTGGTTCCATAGGCGTTTAAGGATCTTGTTCACAAGCTCCGGTGTCCAGGCGATTGATTTTGTTTGTAAATTGGGGGTTATGGTTTGTGGGTCTGAGTTTAGGAGGAGGTCGGAGATGGTGGCAGCTTTATCGTTTGCAGGTGGAGGTGTAATAGTGGTGGCGATGGACGTCGTGGTGGTGGTGTAGGTGCGGTGGCGTTCGAGAAAGTTAAAGAATTGGATGGCTTTGGGGTCGTGGTTCCATAGTCGTTTGAGGATCTTGTTCACAAGCTCCGGTGTCCATGAGATTGATTTTTTTGTAAATTGGGGTTAGGGTTTGTGGGTTTGAGTTTAGGAGGAGGTCGGAGATGGCGGCAACCTCCTCATTTGCAGGTGGAGGTGTAATGGTGGTGGTGGTGGAATGGTCATTTGTGTTTTAGAGAAGATGTGATTAGCCTGTGGTGTGTGACAACATTTCTTGCGGTGGTGTTGATCTCGTGGTGTTGACACAAACAACCCCTCAAATTTAAAAAAAATCTTACTAACATAAATAGTCCCTTAAATGTAATATGACCAAAATACTCTTAAAGTTAACATCAAAACTAACAGAGTTAGTGATAAGGACCAAAACCGTTATAAAAATTAAACCACAGGGCATGATATGACAAAAAATTCCTTTTTAGACTAAATAGGTTAAAGTGACCAAATCACAGGGACCAAAAACGAAATTTACTCCAAAAGTTATTTTGTTTTACTAGAGTAGAATATACTTGACCTTTGATTTGCTATAACAACCTTCATTACTATTTACCCGTGAGAGTAGCGTTGAAGGGGTAATGATTACATATGCATACCATTAGATATAGATACTTTAAACTAGGCCTCGTAATTTTGACCTAAGTGGGTACATTTGGGTTGATTTGAATAGTAATAATGAAGTAATAGGTTAGATTGAGTTAAGTTATATTTCTAGGGTCAGGTTGGATAACTCTAAAATTAGTAAAAATGATTAACTGGTCAATATGGGTTGATTAGATTTTTTCATAATCCATCTTTCTCCAACTCATCTTCTCTCTAAAATCGACATATGGTCTTACATCTAAGTGATAGCGATAAACATATTGGATCTATTAACGGGTCAAGATCGGTTTACGGGTTATATGAGATGAACGGGTCGGCAAACCGGGCGTCATAAACTGGAGCACCATGATGGAGGCAAAAGACCACAATATACCTGCACAAGCCACATCCACCATCACCATACAATTTATCTTTTTTATTTTTATTTTTATTTTATAATCATTTGCTTAAAGTTTAATTTTAAATGGGTTTGTCTAGTTGTACCTTAAGGTATTAGAGTAATACTTAGTATATTTTTTCTTTCATTAGTACGTGGGTGCTCACTGTCTTGGGATTGATCTATGTATGGAATTGTTAATCAATGTAGATTTTTAAGTTTAAACCCATTTTGACTCGACCCATTCTGGCCTAAACCCATCCTGACCCGAATCCATTTTAATCCATTTTTAAATTAGTATATTATGACTCAAATACATCCTAACTCGAACCCATTCTGACCTGACACCCGACCCAACTCGACTCGCCCATCTTGCCAGGTATACTTAAAACCTAATGAATGGAACATATTTTAAGATCTTGTTTGGTTTACAAAATTCTCAGAGGTTAAATTAAAATTAAAAAAAATTTCATTTATAATCGTGTTTTGTTGGTCAACAGTTTTTTTTTGAAAGATCAATCAATAACTTTTATTTCACCAAATAAGTTAGCAGGAAGCTAACAGCTACAAACACTAAAAAAACACACCACATAACACAACAATATAGATACAATGTACTTCTCTTGCCTAAATAAATCACCACCCCACTCGCTCTAGATTAAAGTTGTTCCAGATATTCCACTCCAAAGATGTTTGCTTTGATCTGGACTTTAACCAGATGAAACTCCTTGACTTGATTTCACAAATACACTCCCGCACACAGCATTGTTTGCTTCCAAATTTAGCATCATTTCTTGACTTCCATATACACCAAATAGTAATTTGAATAACACCATTTAGAGCCTTTCTAAATTTTTGTGAACCGCCCGAAAATTTGTGTATTTCCAACAAATTTTTATAATCAAAAGCATAAACAGGAGATAGCTTACACCAGGTGGATATGATCGACCATATGGTTTGGGCGAAACCGCAGCTCACAAACACATGTTCGACAAATTCCGGGAGGTCACCACAAATGCAACACATTGGCGAATCTACCGGGATATTCCTTTTTAATAAGGCATCTACTGTAGGGAGTCTGTTGAGAAAGGCGCGCCACACCATTATCCCCACTTTCCTCGGTACCCAACTATTCCATTCAAAGGTCTCCACCAGTGTATTGCATCTCGAATTAATCAGGCTGGATTTAATACTTCGGACCGAGAATTTCCCCGAAGGATCCAGCGACCATCGCCATTCATCTTTCCCATCTCCCAACTCCGGAATATTAATGTTGCCCAGTAGATGTAGTAACTGAGCCATTTCCGATTCCGTACCCGGGTCTCTAGTCCAATTCCAATTCCAAATATACCGCCGGTTCACAGTTTTTACCCGATCCACAATACAACATCCTTTTTCCGATTCAAGTTGGAACAATTCAGGGTAAGTACTAGCCAGTGGTTGGACACCCGCCCACCTATCGATCCAGAATCTAACCATATTCCCTTGTTTCACCACTCTAAAAGGATGTTGTTGGGATATGCTGAGGTATAATGGTAGTTACAAGGCTTTGACTTAGATACAGAGTCTTTGATTTAACTATGGAGGCTTGATGAGTGAAACATACTCTAACACCTTTATAATTGATACTCCGACTTTCTTGTATTCTGTTACCATTACAATCATTAATTAGACAATGATTACATGACGTTTGAATTGCAAAATAAAGATAAATGACAAAGACTATAAATCATTGATCTTCTTTTAATCATATGTTATAATCCTTTAGCTTGATTTCCATAAATAATTATAAGGAACGCTTTAGTTATTTGCGGTAGGATTGGCGTTTGACTCCTTAATTAGCATGGAACTCATTAAACTCCAACAATTCATATTTCTTTACTAACTAATTTGCAGGTAAGCAATATTCCTTCACATTTACTTCACTTAAATAACTTATCGTAAACTCATCAAAGTGTTGTATTGATGGTCGGTGGTTGTTGGAACAATTGGCCGGGTTTCGAAAAAGTTAAACTTCTTAGGATGGAGAGCTTGCAAAAACATACTGCCGATATCTCCTTGTGACTTGTAGCATCACAAAATCAATCTCGCTAGTTATACAACTCATGCAAAGTTACCCGGTCTCAAGTTGTATCGGTCTAAGACATAATGATGGATAACATTCACAACAAAGTCTTTGTATGTTTCTGAATGTGTTTCTTATATTATATAAAATGGTTGTGAGTGGTTATGAGTGGATGAGATATAAAATATTATTGTTTATACATATATTTAGTATGACACTGTTCATTCATATAGTTTTTTAATACTTTTTGAAAGTAGCTGTAAGTGGAAAAAAGAAAAAAAGATAATGATAAAAGTATAAAAAAAGTATTTAATTAAAAAGAAAAAAATTAGTAATTTTTAGTGTAATTATAAAGTTAAGGATATAAAATCTAAGATGATTTTCTTCGCAACATAATGGAATACTTGAAAGGCAAGAAACAATAAAGTTTTCAAACAAGTCAAAAAACTTAAAACATTTTAAACCAATTTTAATCAGGGAAAATTATCAAAATAAATATTTAACCAAATTAAATTACCAATATAAACATTAAAAAATAAATTTACAAAAAAAGACAACCAATAAAAAAGAGCCACGTGTCCATTCCTCGCCACGTGGGAGAGAAAAATCCATAATCACTCACTAAAAAGGTGACTGGGCGAGGGATTTACATAATCCCTCACTGACGTGGGTGAATTTCAGTGGTTTCTCGCTGACATGTCCCATTCCTCGCTGACTGAGCGGGAAATCATGGGTTTTCCTCGCCAATAATTACCAAAATGTCACTCCTCGCTTAGAACTTTTATTTTTTAAATACAAAATTTAAAAAAAAGTATTTATAAAAAGTTCAAAAAAATAATATTGCCAATGCCCAGTCAGCAAGGAATCACTGAAATTCCGTCACGTCAGCGAGGGATTATGTAAATCCCTCACCTAGTGGAGTCACCTCTCAGCAAGAGATTATGGATTTTCCTCACCCACATGACAAGAAATGGACACGTGGCTTGTTTTCATTAGTTTTTTTATAAAATTATTTTTTAATGATTATATTGATAATTTAATTTGGTCAAACGTTTATTTTGATAATTTTGATAATTTTCCTGATAATTTTCCCTTTATTAAAATAGTTTAAACGGTTGGATGGAATTATGAAATTATCAATTATCCTATTGTTCTTGAAAGTCAACTAGTCGCTGGTCAGATTTGTATCAACGCGAGAAAACGCAGAATCTTCTTCGATCCATCATCATCATCTTCCGCTAGTAAGTAGTGACCCATTCTCTGTCTTCTTCATCAAGCAAAACATTACAATCCACCTGATCAATCGTCATTGAATGGATCATACACACTTCATATACACCTTTTCTTGATTTTATTTCCATTTAGCATATCATCGAACACTTGGTGTGCACCATATTTGTACAATAGCAGCAGATTATCAGATCGAGACGAAAGGGGAATGGTTCTCCCACTATTGAAGCTTGGTACTCTCGCATTGAAGACCTTAAGTAAACCCATTGCTAAGAAGCTCAAACAACAGGCTGCCATTCACCCCAAGTTTCGAACTTCCATCATTAGTTTCGCACAGGTAATCAACTGTTTTGCTACTTTACATTTGCAATGATTCTTCGTTTCTGCTTCTCTGTGTGTTTGTGCTTGTGGGTTTTTGTGGTTGATTACGCAAGCTTTTGTTTCTTTTGTTCTATGTTTAATTGAAATGGCAGGATTGACTATTAGGGTTTTTTTTGGGGTTAAAACTCAGTTACACTGTTCATGGTTTTGCAATTTGAGTTAAAACATTGATGTTACCCAGTGCATTCGAAAATATTCTGTCGTTTTTAAGGTTTTGGGACTGCATATATGCTAAATTACTAACGTTTTTGAAAGATCTAAGCGTTGGGGTAGTAAAGTAGAGAAATTTGTGACCGAAATACAGCATATAGATAACCTAAACCTATTCTCCGAAGCAAGGTCGCATATTTGTCGTTTAAGAAAAGATAACCTAAACCTAAAAGCCTCAAACGCTAAAGCATCAAAATGCTTCATAGCCTTAGCAGAATTTGGTATGCATCAAAGTGCGAGCTTTTGATTTTGTTGATGACTCACATAGTGTTGCAAAAATCGGATCTAGGCTGGGATTAAATTGTTAACCGGCCCTAGAACGATGCGATTTCCTCTAACCAGTCCCAAAAATCGCTATTCAGTCAAATTCGTTCATATTTGGCCCAAAATTGGTCCTAGGCGGCCCAAACATTTCTGTTTTCGAATTGATTTTACATCCTTGATAACCCTTTTAACCTTTTAATTTAGCCGATGATGAACACGAGTCGGATGGTGTCCGAATCATTGAATAATAAGACAAGACGATGATGAATTTTGAACTATTTGATCTTTGAAGTATTTAATATAATATGTTAATTTTTGAATTTTCAAGTAATTGATTGTTATGTTTAAGTTTAATTGTTTGAATTTTGAACTAATTTAAGTATTATATTCATATCAATGTAAACAAACAAACAAACATACCAGTATATCCCACTCAAGAGCAGGGTCTGGGAGGGGTAGGTGGTGGCGAGTCTTTCCTTTATCTTGGGAGATAGAGAGACCGCTTCCGAAGAGACCCCCGACTCGATAAGTTTGAATGTGTATAGATATACACATTGATATATTCATATCAATGTGTATATCTATAAGTTTGAAAAATTACATAAATTCCAATCCGATAAATCTCGATTAATCATTGGTCGGTACCCCCACTGTTCAACTAGCATCTCGCGAGTTCTACAGCATTGGACTCACATAGGGGATAGGAAACACAAGATCAATCTTCTCAATCTTGTAAAATTTCAACATCTAAAGTAGTTAGGATGCAATTTCACAAATTAATTAAGTTGCCTGAGCATTTTAGGCTTCTAAATATAGCAGAAGTATGATTGAAAATAGAAGCTAGATGATTGTCCTAGGTGTTCATAAATCAAAACTTGTTATTTTTTCCTATTTTGATTGTCATACCAGTGCATCTCAATCTTTTTCTCATAATAGTCAAGAAATCTGTTGCTTAAATTTTAGCTGCTTCATGTTTATAAAGTTGTTATGATCCTAACCTGATTCCCTTGGATCAATCACTAGAAAAGGCAATACTTTTTAGTTTCTTGCTTGCTTTTGACTTCCAAGTCTCTGTTGAATGTCGTATTAATTGCTTAAAAAATCAAATTCAACTCGTTACTAAAATTTCAACCTTAAACAAAGCCCCTCTGTTAGTCTTTTGTATCATTAACAAGCCCATGCTTAATTCATTATTCTGCTTAAATTTTTGGGTTTTTGATTCTCGTACTTTGTAGATTATACTTTGTACTCTGTGAATCAATAAGTTTTAAGATTGTGTGAATTTTGTTTCCTGCTGACCGATTCTAAATTGTGTTCTCTTGGTGTCGTATAATGGAACAGGCAAACCACAGGCTAACAACAAATATACAAAGAAGAATTTATGGACACGCAACGGATGTTGAAATTCGGCCCTTGAATGAGGAGAAAGCCGTTCAGGCAGCTGGGGACCTTATAAGTGAACTCTTTGTCTTCTCGGTATAGTGTTTCCTGATATTTAATCTTCTTCATGTATTAATCGTTTGTTTAGGTCTCATCATATTTCTTATAGTCAGAGAAGAACTGCACATAGTAGAAGAGCCTAGAAAGAAATGGCAAGAAATATGATGAAAGAATGATAACAATTGAACTTCGCAAAAATAAACGGGACAGTTATTGATTTGTTGTATCGAACAATTACACTTGATACCAAATTACCAATTGACAATCCCAAAGCTCTTATTAAGCCTTGATTCTTTTATTGTACATTTGTACTTCCTTCTTGCCTAATTATCTCCGAATTACAAAAGCAAATTGAAAATTAAAGGAGTTTGATTTTCGTAATTGAAAAGGTCATATTGTCTCTCCTTGTAAGCACATATGGGATCTGCATGGCAAATTCTCATCCTTTTGTTGCATGGAGAGTGACACTAGATACTAGCCAAAGTGCTCAGAGTTGCATACAGAGGTGGCAAAATGGGTAGGTTGGCAGGGGGGTAAGTCAAAACAGGTTCAAGTCAAAGCTGGTGAGATTTTAGTGCAGGTTGGAACGGGTTATGTTGACCCCTTTAGACTTTCTAGAATTTTTATAATTAATTATTGTGCAACCATGATATTATAAACCATATTGTTAATTTGTTACAATAATAATAATAATCTGATCTTATTAAGAAAGCAATTTAGGAAGTTTCATACATTAACATACACACTTTGAGCAACTTTCAACCCCTTTGATCATTTGACCTGTTTCCTTTTTGTCACTAACTCATTACGTCTATTTTTGCTCTAAAACAAAGCAAAAGGTCCTGACTAAGAGAGAATGATAAAACCGATACTTGATAACGTAGTATAATAAGCACACTAGACCTTGATATTGTTGTCCAATCACCTTGAACAAACATAGAATTTAGTTGTTGGATTCTTGTCATCAGGATGTTCTAATTGATAAGTGATTTACCAATTTACGTTATCTTTTCTAATGATCTAGAATCATAGTTTATCCATGAAAGTTGCTGATGATATTGAATACTTGTCCTAGACTCTTAGTAGTTAAAATTATCATAATATCATGTGAGGTCAACCGGTACATTTTGATGGTAAACAAAGTATATTTTTCCACAATAAGGAGCTCAAAACAGTCGCATAAAGTTTGTACCCAAACTTTAATAGTACAAATTAACAGCTATCTGTTACTTGTTCATTATGTTATTCAACAAGATCATAGATGATGATTTGTCCTTAAGTCAATCATCAAAGATTTACTTGAATTATTGTATGTAGCTTAATCCATTTTGGAATTATTTAATGGTGGCTTTTGTTTAAAATTTTGAATAGGTTGCAGGAGTAGCCCTCATTTTTGAGGTGCAAAGAAGTGCTCGATCAGAAGCCAAAAAGGAGGAAGCCCGCAGACAAGAAATGGAGGTAATATTATATTTCTATCTGATAGGCTATTGTAACTAGCAAAATAAGTTTCAAGGATGCTAAACATTCTTTAACCACCAGAGATCATGCAATATTCACCCAAAAACTAGGTTAACTGTCAATTACAATCCATTTACCTATAATAGTGTCAATGTAGTTATGTTTTATTTGTAATGGCTCGGTTGCATCAAGTTAAAGACTAACGAGGAAGGGGCAAATGGGTAAAAAGTCATCCAAGGTGTGTACAAATACATAAGAGTTTTCTAAATCATAATATTAATAAGAACTAGATTTTCTTTTGTAATAATAAAGTTCTTAATCATATTTAGCACACCGGTCATTCATATATATAAACATACATATATATATATATACACATGTATACACACTCACACGCACACATATATACACACACGTGCACACACACATAATTTGGAAAAAAAATATTGTTGCAGGACAACCCAACCCAACCCATTTTGACTGAGATTCTCAAATGCCTTTTGACTATTTTGCAAAACAGATATTATGAGTTATGGACACATTAAGTATTAAAATACCAGTGATGCAAGATCTCTCATACCCGTGACATTTCCAAAAACACATTTTAGTACACTTTTTAAGGAGTAAAATCTATACTGTTTACTCATATATAGCTTCATTTTTATATGCAAGCTCTTCTCTGTTGTGTAACTGTAATGATATCAAGTACCAAAAAGCAAAGACCTTTTTTAGGCACAAGCAAGTATGCAGTTTGGGTATAAGGCTTTGGGTTTAAAACAATAAATTTTTTGGTACATGTTGAAACAAGTCTATTCAGGTTGAGGCGAAACACTTTAGTGCAGTAAAAATATTTTTATAAATGGTTAGTGCGTCACCAGTGGCGGAGCTTGAGTCAAAGGTTAGGGGGCGGGGACGAAAGTGAAAGTAAATTTTTTTTTGGGGGGGGGGGGGGG
>BJCO01364235.1:0-10086 GCA_018326465.1 Flaveria floridana
TCGCCTCCGTTGGCGGATCAACTCGATAAGATGATAAAACCAAGTTTCAGGCGAAGGTGGTGAAGGGTCGCCCGAGTGGTTGCGGGTGTTGTTTCTTCAAGAACAGAGGGTTGCCGAGGGTCGCCAAGGGTCGGCCGAGGGTCTCCGAGGGTCGGCCGAGGGTCGGCCGAGGGTCGCCGGACGGATGGTGGCCGAGGTCGCGCAGGGGAGGGGGGTTGTGGAGGTGAAGGGAATGCTGGTCAGCCTGGTCAGCATATATTTTTTCATGGACCGGGTCAGCAATGAGACCTGGTCAGCTAAACAGTTTCCCGAAATCAAACGGGCTGATCCGCTGACCGAGTCAGCCGGTCAGCCGGGTCAGCCGGGTCAGTCCCATAACAAACAGCCCCTAAGGGCAACAACAAAAGCAACAACAAAGACTAATGATCAACACCAACAAAGATCTATCGGACGTGAGGCCTCAGATGAATCACCACTCATCATCATTGACCAAACAACATAATTATCTTTTTCATCGATCGAACCAACCAATATTTAACCATCATGTAGGTCTTAGATAGGAGAAAACCCAACATCATAGACTACACATCGCAAATATTTGAAGAGGGAGGATTGAAGGCCAAAAACCTCAAATCAATGTCCCAGACGAGGCACACATCATCGCCATCAAGTGGTATCGGCTTGTAATCATCAACCCATTCATAAAACATATTAGAGTTTTGAACAAGAGCAATCACAATGAGGTTGAAACCCACAAAAAATCAAACCATCATCTCAGATGAGCCATGGGCCATCATCATAGATGAATCGGGAAGCGTTCAACCAGAGAAACCCACCGGCGAAACAGAAAACGGCCACCATCCCACCCATGGTCCTTTACACCACAAGTCATTATACTACTTTCATATTAAGCATAACTTAACCAAACAAACAAATATATTAAGAATCAATTTCAATACTTATTTTTATAAACTATAGTTTCCTGTACGATGTTAAAATCATACGAAACAATAAAGAATGATGTTTAACCGTTTTACATATCCTTAAACGGATCGAATCACATTACATGCCTCCACAAGCAACAATCTTGCAGGGAGCAGCAGTATTACAAGCAAGTCCATATGATCAGATGCAACCAGCCTCGTGAACCTTTTAAAAGACTCGCTTCCTGTCCGTAACACTCTCCTGAACTTGACCCGGCTTTGACTTTGACCCGGACCCATACGACGTGTGCTATTGCCACGTGGTGCAACCAGGCTCCACCAAGCCCGTCGCCGGTGTTCCCGCCTGCCTTTTCTTGCACGGTGCAGCTCTTGACGGAGCACATTCTTAATTGACACCATGTATGATGTCATGTCATGGTCCCTCTGGATTGCACCCCCTGAACCATATGCGGATCGGTCACTCAAGATCTCTAACGGGTGTGGTGTGTTCAAGAACACAGACTGTGCCGCTTTCATTTGCTTCTCTGCCTCTATCATATCCGATACCGCTGAGGTCAACACATACAGACCACTACCCGACGGAAGCAGATCATGGCTAGGTGAAAGCTTTGCATCTGGCTGCAGAATCAAGAACTCCCCCATTGGAGCATACAGCAAATTCTGTCACAAAAACACATATTTACAAATTGTTTGAATGATGATACAATGGCAAACTGCAAGCAAATAGTAATTTGATGTTCATTTTTGTACCTGGTTATCGAGGCAGGGGTGATTTCGGAAATTCCCATTTATTGCTTTAAGAAGCTCAGCTACACGACTTGGGTATTTGCAAGAAAAAGCTCGGGGTACAATGTCACGATGCATTGTGATCGATTGAAGATGACTTTTTGGTAGCCCGAGTTTATGAAGCAAACGGTCCCCACCACACATAACCGAGGGAGCACCAAACGTTATAACAGGAAGTAATGAAGTGCGTGGGACTTGCCCTCTTATTAGCAGCATTAGACTTACAAGCAATGATAAGCTTCCACCAAGTGAATGCCCAGTGAACCGAAACTTTGCATGATCACCGTATCGTTGAAAATGTGCATCGATTTCAGGCAGCATTTGGTCATAAATACCCTTTGCGGCCTCGTATATACCCCTATGCACAATCACATCCAGTCCCTGAACATTACAGCAATTAAGTGAACATATGAAATTAAATGATACAGAAACAGACATAAAAGATATTCAAGAAAGTTGTACCTCGAACTGCATAGGTTCAAAAAGAAGATTAGCTTGCCATGATGCAAGTGACTCAGAGCCTTGAATAACAAAGTATCTGGTACTTTCATCATCGTCACATACGAACCATTCACAAGGTGATGAATGCATCGATTTCAGATCATCGGCAACTGCCTGTTTGACTTCTTCTTTAGCAGCAACCACAGCAGTCACCGAGTCGGTGGTTGCCACTAATGAAGCAACCTCTGCTTTTGTGATACTAGCTTCACCACTATTCTTTTCAGAAGATTTGAAAGGAATAATGCTCTTTGTTTGAGAATTCAGATAAGAAGCAGCTGAGGCTGCAACGCAATACGCTGTTGAAGCACTTATCAGATTCCTACCTCCCTTCCCCCCATTGTTTTCAACAGTCTCTGTGGTTTGTTCTACCTCTGGTGCTGTTTCTTTCACAGAGTTTATCGTCTGGTCTTCTTTCTGTTTACGGCTGTTTTCTAGATCTTGAACCCGCGCTTGTTCTTTCTCTTTTTCGGCTTTTGCAGCCAGTTGGGCTTTCTTTTCTAGCGAAGAAGTAACAAAACGGAGTCTGTAATCTTTCAGAAGTTTTCCAGGCTGCACAAAGAAGTGAAAACGAATTTCAAGATTTCATTTTGATTGTAAGTAGCTTTAATCAAATTATTCACCATTCATGAGCGAATTTAAATAGGAAATTTCAATGATGAACACAATATAAACATTATAAGTATCATCCATCATCTCGAAATGCTGCAGATCATCTCAATTCTAGCTGGATGGTGGAAAATTAACCTAAGATGCACTTAAATACCCAAATACCAAACTACATTGCAACTAATCATCAACATATCAATCTGTACAAAATCATACAATAATAACATAGCTCTAAACATCTCACAACATCTTCAAACACACGAAAATATACGCGCTTTCAAAGGAAGTGTAACAACAATTTCTAAAGAACCCATTGAGACATTTCAACAAACACCTCTTAAGCATTATAATGAATGAAAGATTAGTACCTTAATCTGAGGTATGGAGTAAGCTAAGCTCCCCAAATAAGACATTTGAGAAAACAATCTCGCTTCAGCTAAAGAAACCCTTCGAAGCAATTTCGAAAACGAACTTCTATCGAATTCAATTTGGGGGTCATCTTCATCATCATCATCAACCCTACATTCATCACACTCATGTTCATCCAAAGAAACATCATCTTCGTGATTCAATTCATCCTCCTGACGATCATTAACCTCTTGATGTTTCTCTTCAATCCCACTATCATCTTTCCTCTCACTCCACATAGATCTCACATGAAGAATCTTCAACACCCAATTCTCATCTTCCTCAACAACCTCTTTTTCTTCCACCGCCTCTTCACTTCCGGCGACGGAGACGCCGTCGTCCACCGCCACCGCGTCGTGACGGCTACGGTTGCCGGAGAAGAAAGACGTTAAAGGGAATTTAAGCACAAACCCCCACGGACCCGTTGTCCGATGAGCAGAAGAACCCGACACCGAAGGTTGTTGATCCGATGAAACTGCGGTTGCTGTTGTCGTCATCCGGCTGACGGTGGTGGTGGTGATCTGAGATGGGGTTTTACGCATCTCATTGGCGGAGGTGATCGGAGCTTTGATCCCAATAAACCCTGTTTTCATACAAATGCCATCCATTGATGTCTGGTATCACGAATTCAACAAAACTGTTGTGAGTTTATGTATGAATCAAAGGTGGTGGTGTGATCTTGATGATGGTATTGATTGCAGGTGTTGATGTGTGAATCAGATGCTGAAATTTGGGGATATATTGTTGATGTTTGAATTGGATTTCGATAGTTGTGAGGTTGAAGAAGATGTTGATGGAAAGAGAGAGAGGAAGATGGAACCGTTGCACGTTTGTTTTGACGAAGCTTTGCATAAATATTTGATTTCAAACTTTTTTTATTTGATGATTTTCCTCTGATTTTTATTCCTTATTTTGACATTTTAAAATGTCGCTTTTCTTCTTTTTGTGAATAATAAAAATTTACCCTTACAAAAAGGAATATAACACGTGTTGTATATAATTAGGTAAATAGAAATGTTTTAGATAAAAATCAATCGACGTATAAGAGGAGAACATCGTAGTTAAATCTGATTGATGTAGTTAAATCTGATTGATTAGAGCAGACTGGAGATAGGTAATTGTTCGGAAAGTCTTCTCGTGAGCAACAAAAAAAAGCTAGAATTGTATACAAAACAAATAATATTGACGGTGTGCATTCTAGGTGTTAGATATCATATCACTTGTATCTCTTTTCATTTATTTTTATTCTTATTTTTTTAGTTCAATATAAAATGTTATAAAATATGTATAACTTCATAGTTTCTCGAAATTCAATAATATTCATTACCTTCTTTCTTGAAAAGTTATATTACAATAAACGTATATATACTTTTGATAGCTTTAATGAGGAAAAAAAAGTTGTTAAAAGGAAAATTTATTAAACTTTACTTTTGTATCAATGTTAATAAGAAAAATTACGGGTTGTGATAAGCTTACATCTCACTGTATTTTAGTGTTGTAGCTTGGAGTTGTTAAGTTAATGTTATTCTCTCAATTTAAATTAAAAGACAAAATTGGTGTATTTAGCCTCTCCCAAAAGTTATTACCATACTTTAAAATGCATTATATTTTAAATATGTGTCGCGTGATAATACAAAACATCGAAATGAGTCAATGACTAATTGAATAAATAGTCTTACAGGAAAACATACGATTTTTATAAAGGACGTTACTTTTGCTTTGAATAAGAGTTCAAATATTGTGTGACAAAAACTATAGGGTAGCTAAAAAATATTCATAAAGCTTTACTTTATGACGTTTCCCTCTAACCGTTAAATATTTGTCTCTAACTGTTAATAACATTAGATAAAAGTAATGCAATAAACTTAGTTAGGTCGTAAAAATTATTATAAATGTACTAATATCATGTGATCCTGCCTTTTAATTGTTACTTCAAATTTAATAACTTTTATGTGACTAATATCATAAGTGTAGAATTAAATGGTATTTAGGAGTAAAAATGATGTAACTACAGAAAAGTATTTAAGGATCATCATATATAAAATTAAAGTTTTTTTATATATTTCTTCTTACAAACACCATAAATTACATATTTCCTAAAGTTAAAAATTTAATTACATATTTTCCCATCTTAAAACATATATATAACATGTTTATCCATTTCATTATCCTCAACCTATTAAATAACTTGTTTACCTTGTTTTTACTAAGTGATTTTTACATATTGATGTTTTATTATTATATTGTTTAAAACTATTAACAATTATGTTTTGTATTTGGAGATATAACTTTGATTATTGGATAATGTTGTTTTGAATTTTTTTTAAAGGAGGTGAAATTTTATTGTTTTTATTTATATAGAAAACTCGAATTTGAAGAACTATGTAATTAATAGTTTTAGGATGTGCAATGTATAGAAATACTTTAGTGAAAATACAAGTAGTATAATCATTTAATAACTAATTTTAATAAAATGGGTAAATATGTAATATATATGTTTTAAAAAGGAAAAATATGTAATTGATTTTTTGACTTAAGTAAGTATGTAATTAATGATTTTGAGAAGATAAAATATGTAAATGCCCCATAAAATGAAGATTCCTAGTTGTTTTTTCAAAACAAATCAGTTTGAGAAAATATCACATAATAGTAATCAAGTTTTAAAAGTGTTATAATTTAATTACTCAATGATATTCTTCTCAAATTGGACCACTAAACGATCAAATCAACTTATCATTGAATTTTCTTATACTAAGAAAGTGACGGAGGAAAAAACTTGGGGTCAGAATTTTCAATATATGAAATTATATTAAAAAATAAAAAAACATGTTAAGTATGAAAAAAATAAAAAAATATATATCTAAAATTTACGTCACCGTTTCACGCCAGCATCAAAAGAAAGAAAGAAATATTATCTAATTGAAACAAAAAGTATAACATGCTAAAAAACATGTTAATACTTTTAAATTACATATACCTTGAAAGTTGAGTGACTTAATTGAAACACTTTTAAAACTTGAGTTATCTAATTGAAACACATTTAAAAGTTACGTACTATTTTATAAATTTACTTCAATCAGATTCAATTATTAATGTTTGTGTTTCTGTTTACACCATAGGTTTTAACTATGACCCGAACGTAATTTCGACGATGAATTTAGTAATTTACTCAACTAAAAATAAAAAGCAATCTAAAGAAACTTAGAAGGTAGTTATATTATCTAGATTCTTTTATGTATGATGTATTATTTTCAAAAACATATAAATCAAGTTAAACGGTAGTTCTGTTCATTATTTTGATTTCGTATACACATGTAATTATAATCGGATGATGTCACTCAATTATAAAAACAATAACCGACCAATTTCCCCTATGTCCATTCGGTTTGTTCGCCCCATATTTAATTTTTTTTTAACAACAGACTCTGCTTTGAATGATAGGTGTTTTTTTTAATCGGACCCATCTATCTGTTTCCCAGTTGGGATCGCACCCCCCAACTTTCTCAGGAGAAAACTAATTGCTGAGAAAACCCCCTGATTTAACTCTGAACATTTTGCTTAAAGTGATACTTGAACCTATAACTTACCTTTATTTTCATATCATGAGTATCTCACTTTAATCAGTTAAGATAAGTATCATTGATGCCCCATATTTAAATCATAACAATTATACTTCAAGTTTTAATAAACATGAATTCTATTTAACAAGAAATTTTAATATTATTCTTTGTATTTTATTTATTTTATTTTCATAAAGGGGGTGCGCGTTAAGACTGACAACCACCTATATGATCTAAAAGTGGCAAAGAATATGGTTGTTTGTAGCATTAAAATCAAACCGCCTTTCTTTTAATTCTTACACTCTCACCCAACAAGTTGGTTAACAACAAATGTGTATTCTTCTAGGATATAACCTACATTATTATTAAGTACATATTAGTTTAATATTATAGATTTTAGTTATCCGACGTGTCAAGAGTTTTTTTAAAAACAGGTAGGCCTTATTCAAGCAATTTATATACAAGCTAATACGGCTTTTAAATTGTATAAAGTTAAACTGTGCAACTGTTACATGTAAGTAAGTTGCTTACTAAATACTTATATTAAATTGCACCGTAATTACATGAATGTTATACTAAAGTTTTTAACAATTTACAAATTGTACTATAATATAATAATTAGTGATTTCAATATTAGCAATTACTGGTTGGTCTTACGACGCAACTAAGGGTGATCATAAGATTGAATGAGGTACATAAGTTGCAAAATAATTCTGAGTTTTATAAAATTAGAAGATTACATTTTAAGACTTAGACCATGAGTTACCGTGGTGTCCAGCGGCGGAGCTTGAACATCCCCGTAAGAGAGGCGGAGGCGAAACTAAATTTTTTAACGGGGGTGAACTCGATATTTACATAAAAATTTACACTACCGGACCAAAAATTTATACAAAGGGACTAAAATTTAACACTTCCAACGAAAAAAATAGACGGGGCAGCCCCCCCCCCCCTCACTATCCTCCGCCATTGGTGGTGTCCCTAGACAGTCTGTGATGTCACATCAATTCGATCGGCCCCCAACACCGTTACACGCCTAATCTAAATGGGGCGTGGGGCAGCCCCCTTAGGGCTGGTCATATTATTACTGTTTTTCCTCATCAACCATCATAAATTTTTCATTCAAACCCCACCAATTAAATCACCAATCAAACCCCTCTCATTACATTCTTTTTAGAGATTTTTGGATAAGAAAAAATATGTCTATGTGTCAGTGAGAATATTTTTCTCACAATCAAGCCCACAATGCATAGGCTTAATATAATTGGTTAGAATATTTTGTAAATATGGTTAAAAAATATGTGAAAATTAAAAACATTTAGAGGTTTTTATATCAGAGTCATGTTTGAACTAGTATACGAAAGAATAATAATTAGTCTGTGCTCGTGCTCGTTTAAACTTACCTCAATTCTAACATTTAATGAACTAATACCGGGTAGATTACGAGCGACTCAACTAGTATACCCAAACTAAAACTTCTTTCGCAATTTTATTCTTAATTTTTGAAAATAAATAGTTAAAGGACTAAAAGTGACGTTATGACAACTATTGGGTGGGTATTTGAATAAAACATGACTCAGCAAACAAGATGTGTGTACGTGTCGTAACAGAACATCGCGTATGGGTCCAGCTTAAGGTCGTGTGAGACTAGAGGTGGTCCACAAAGTATATACACGTGGCATAAACTCCACGTAGTTAATGTATAGGTGAACCACAATACAGATGACGCGTCACGTATCTTATCTTACTACTCTAATAAAATGGTAACTATATTTGCCACATGTCATTTTTTAGACTCATTTAATGTCACGTGTCAGCACCATATTCAATCTAATTAAATTTTTCCTCCTTCTCTCTGCTATTAAATAACCACATTAATTACTAATAATATTATCTATTTATTTTTATATTATAATTAGTTTTTTAATAAATTAAGAAAAATAAATTTTTATTAATGTTATTTCTATAGAGATAGTTTTTTATAAAAAGATTTTTTTCTAAAAAATAAAATTATTTTTATGTAATATTTTAAAATTGTTTTTTAAAGTAATTTTTTAGTAAAACAAAAATAATTAAAATAGGGATTTATAGTATAGGAATTTTAAAAAAAAATTAAATGTTTTAAAATAAAATACCTATTTATCTTTGAAAAAATAAAAAAAATTAAAAAGTTCATATTATTGTTTTATTACTTATAACTATTACTTATACATAATTTCAATCATATCATGTTTTAGTCTATTGTTTTATAATTAATAGTTTTTATTCAATTTAATATTTTATTTATTCAACCCGTGTATTACACGGGTTTACTAAAGCTAGTACGATTGATATTTTACGTACATATACGCATCTTAGATCAACGGTTCTTGTACACGTTGTCATTTCTGCCGACTTTCTTGGATAGTTGTTTTATTTATTTTATAGATTATTTAATTAATTGGAATTTAAGAGTTAACGCGATTGGATATACTTTTGTCCTTTTAACTCGCCGTTGAACACCTTGCGAAAGAATGTATATATCACGGTTTCAGATGATAAAAAACAGTTTGGATTATTGTTTTGTTTTTATACATTTTAATTTTATTTTGTAATAATTTTAAATTTTTTATGTAATTTTTATTTTATTGTTGTTTCTAATGCTAATTTGTAATTTATTAATTTTTATGAAGTAATTAAAATTAAAAAAAATTGTGGCATAAAGTGACACGGGTGTCCTCCAAATTGGTGTGCTTTGATATGGTTTGAGAGAGTTAATTACATGATTGGTTCTATGTTTTCTCTGTATTGTAATATTGATCCTAACTTTTAAAAAATTATAGGTTTGGTTCTTACTGTTTATTAAATCGTAACATAATTAATCACTGACATTATGTAACATCCTGTTTTATGGATAAAAATAAAATATTTGAAATATACATTTTGAATATTGTTAAACGAGTTAGTTTTGAGTCAAATTATTATTGAGTTGTATGACGTTTAACAAAACGAGTAATAATAATAAAATAATAATAATAATAATTATAGTAAATGACTTAATGTGGAAGGTTTGTGGTGGTGAATGCCACGTTTAATATAATAATAATAATAATAAGATAATATTATTAAAAAAATTGTAAAGATAACCTTTGAAATGGTGGCTAAAATAAAATAATAATAATAATAATAATAATAATAATAATAATTGTAACATCTCGTATTTTCGTTAACTTAAAAGTTAACTTTGTTAAATCTTCAAAGGACCTTTTATGTTATTTTTGAAACTTTAGAGACTTATTACACTT
>BJCO01364237.1:0-10195 GCA_018326465.1 Flaveria floridana
ATATATATATATATATATATATATATATATATATATATATATTCATTACCGAGTCGGGGGTCTCTTCGGAAGCAGTCTCTCTATCTCCCAAGATAGAGGAAAGACTCGTCGCCACCTACCCCTCCCAGACCCTGCTCTTGAGTGGGACTTACTGGGTATGTTTGTTTGTTTGTTTGTTTATTGTTGTTACATTGATCCTCTACTTTCAGCTGTCAAACAATTTTAGTGTTTGATAAAGACTCTCGCTTGATGACATTGCCAGAAGGAAGTGAAGCTTGAGTTGGACGGTATGAACTCTGTTCTTCCAGCATTTTTGTCAAGGGCAAATTCTCAAAATGTCATTTTTTTAATCAAATTATCTCAAATGTCCCTTTTAAAAAACCATCCCTTAAAATGTTACTACCTGAAAAGGCGCCCGTACCTACTATAGAGGCGCCCAAGTTTTGGTAAGAGCCATCTGACCGTCTCCCCGACCGTGCTATAGAGGCGTCTAACCATGCTATAGAGGCGTCTGATTGTACTATAGAGTCAGCCTTACTATAGAGGCGTCTACCCTATTATAGAGGCGCATGACTCTTTTATATAGGTAATTCAATTATAGAGACGTCTCACCATGTAAAAAAAATAAAATTAGAGGCATAGTCGACTGTTATCAAATAGGCGCTGGCGCCTTGTCTGATAGGAACATTTTAAGGACCGTTTTTATATAGGAAATTTTTATAAGAAAAAAGATATTTCGAGAATTTCCCTTTTGTTAAAGAGAAAATTGTTTTCTTACAAAAACTGTTCCGAAAATTCTATTCATGTTTGCAAAAACAATGTTTCCTTTTTTTTCTTTCTAATCTTACTTAAAGCTTAACCATATCCATTAAACTTCAACCTTTTTCTATTTATTACAAACCGACTGAAACAAATGCAGGAAGGGTCGGTTGTCACATTACGGACCATGAGTGGAGTTATGAATGATGCTACTGTAAATGTACCTAGGGTTTTTCCGAAAATAGTTATGCATTTGTTTAGGCATTGCATAAGCGTGCATTCACATTTCGATCATAGTCTATGTATATTCATGTGTATAACATGACACCATGGAGATTATGTATGTTCATATGTATACTTTACATCGGGTGCATGCTATGTTCATACATAGCAGTCTTTAAGAAATAACATCCCACATTATACTTATGTTTTGGCTTCAAGAATCATGTTTGTAATAATGGACCTTGAAATATTATGTTATCATGTTGAATAACTAACAATAACAATAGATGAAATAATCAAAACTTGAACTGAGCAGAAATTGAGCACCAACGATTAACGATTTTTACTGAAATTGAACTCGTATGACTGCAGCGCAAATATGTATGAAAATGACTTGCGATCATCTCTCTTCTCTCTGCTAACAATTCTCATAAACGCTTTATAATATACATGTGCTCTAACAATCTCTAATGGTTTTACGAACAAGCGAAAGAGAATCTTCAATTGTTATGCTAGTATTAACTATCTTACAATATGTACTTAAAGTGCAATATAGATCATTTGAAAGCAAACATTTATTATACATCACTTACCCATTAAATTTTTAGTTCTAATGGGACGGATGGAGAATACAACATGATAACTACTCCATTGGATGTAGAATTACAATGAAAATATACAAAAGTCAACCTGTGTAGTCTTTTAATCAATGTAGCAAGATCACACAGATCAATATTGTAAGAAAATGACTCAACCCTTTTAAAACACAGGGTATAAACTGAAGTGATGAGAGATAAAGCCATCAACTATACGAATAGCAAACTTCTAGACGTAAAATTTGCACAGCATGGATGGATCAATGGAAGTTGACATTGGCTTGGTAAGTCAACCCTAAGTTCCAGTTAGCAGGGGCTACATTGTACGCGGTAATGGTTTGTTTTGTGGTGTATGAAGTTAGCCTGAAGGAGAGGGCTTGACCTTTAAGAGTCGCGAAAGCTTGGTAAGAAGCACCCCAGTTATGGCTCATGCTGATCCAATCGGTCTTGGTCCCTTTGACCCACATTTGTTTGATGTCACCAGCACCAGCGACATTCATCACATACACCAACAACCAGTAGCCATTTCCTTGAAAAGAAAATCTGATCCCACCTTTCCTGATCGCGTTGCATGGAACTCTATATAATGCATCCAAAAATAAACTGGAATGTTAGTAGCAATCCAAGATCAAAATGTAACAACTTGTGGAAAAATGATGCTTTTTACTAAAGAAACATAAATGCACCTGCGGTACATGACTGGAACAATGCCAGCTTTCCATTGAGCGATTTTCATGAACGCGGGTTTAGACATGTCAAAATGGGTTCGGGGAGGGTTGCACCATCCACCATTGTTTGAATCTTTAGACCAGTTGGGTGGGCAGAGGTTGGTGGCAGTAACAGTTGTGTAACCTTTGTAGCACCATGGAGATTTGACACATCGTATTTGGTAACACTGTCCACACGCGTACCCATCGTTAAATATTGTTGAACTCAATGCAGCTGTATCAGTTCCGTATCCGTTAGTAATCAAGTTCCCATATCCACAAGCACCCCCTATAACATTATTCAAGAATATCGTTACTTACACACCATACTAAAGACACGATTATATATAATATGATCGCTAGATGACATGTAGACTACGTCACACGTATGTCACATACCCATGGTTTCAGATGCAGACTCGTCGCCATAAAACGTTGCGTGGGCTAGGGTCCACGGGCTCGGAACAAAGCCATGGTAGATCGCTCCACTAGGCTTTACGAGCGACGAGAAGATGAGTGTGACGATGTTAAAGAAGCAGCAAAAGCTCCATGAATGATAAAAAGAAGCCATTTTGTTATATGAATTTCTTGATCTTTGGATATGTTGTGAAATTTGTATCACTAATGCTTGTTGAGTTCAACATTGAGAGCCATCTATTTATAGGACTAAAGGTAGTCAATATTTTTGAAAGTGGGTGGCTTTTGTGATCCTTACGAAGGTTGACATTTGTAAGTCAACTTTGTTAGTAATTGTTTAAGATGTATTCGAATGAAATCTCATGAAGTTTAAAACGTGCAAGCAGGTTCTATATAGGATTACTATATAATATTCAATACATATTATATAAATTAAGTTAATCGTTATCATAACATTAATTATCCATTGATTAATAATGTAATGTTTCATGAGGTGCTTGTGGATATTGAAACTTGATTACTAATAGATGCATAAATGATAGTTGCATTGAGCTCAACGATCTCTAGTGTCATCAATATGGCGCTCAATCGCGATGGAGGTATACGGGTTACAAAACCGCAGTCAGCTCAACCTTTTCAGGGTCTAAAGCGAATCTTATAATTACGACCTTTATGTAATAAACATAATTATTGTGCTTATAATCTTAATTATAACTTACCTAATAATGGGATTGGATTTAACATGAGCATAAACCTTAAAAACTCACAATGCACTATATTTTACCAAAGATAAATTTGTAGCGACAAAGTACTGAGAGAAAAACTACGAGACAAAAGAAAAATCTTTCGTATATTACAAATCTACCTTAATGTTTGATAAATCTTAACTTCTTATCATGTTGCTTTAAAGACTTGCAAGTTAGTGGCTAACTGGCTCGACATCGAGTTTCTGATTGGAGTGCGTCCGAAAATTATGACGAATCTCTTAAACTCTTCTCTGATTTCATCAAAAAATAAAGACTTGATTGAGTTATATGTTTTACTACGTGGTGGGTTTTTTGGAGATTAAAAATAACACGATATTATGTCCAACCGAGATTCGAAGTGGTGAAACTTTTTGATTCTATAGTATATTT
The DNA here is from genome assembly GCA_018326465.1 of Flaveria floridana. Classification (NCBI taxonomy): domain Eukaryota; kingdom Viridiplantae; phylum Streptophyta; class Magnoliopsida; order Asterales; family Asteraceae; genus Flaveria; species Flaveria floridana. The sequence goes on from BJCO01364237.1 coordinate 3,838, forward strand.
CTCCATTTTGTGGTATCTGAAAAAGAATAGTAAAAGTTCTTGTGTTTGGGATAAGTGACTGTTAATAATATTACTTTTATTTTTTACTTCTATTTTTTCACAATATAATACTATTACTTCTAATAATTCGTTAACAATTTAACTTTGTTATATATACAATTGTAACATTGTTATATATTTAAAGTCGAAAACGTGTGATTAAGAATAATAATCTAACGACAAAAGTTCATTGTATGTAATAAGCAAATCAAACATGCAAACTTGTTGTTTCTTCTTTGTTTCCTTCTAGTGTAACAAATAAATGAACAAAAGAAATTTATTAGCATTTTTCTTGTATGTGTACCAACTAGCAATTGTAGCTTTAGATTTGATTACCAAATCTAAAGTGGCTATCAAGTTAAGCTAAATATATTCTTTAAGAATGAACATATCTTTGCACTTTACAAAGGCTTGCAATGGAGATTCTTAGAGCATCCAAACGGGGGAACCCATTTGCGTCTGTATAGCTTAGGTGGCGAGTCGGAAACACAAAGGGAAAACGAGAGAACCATATGTCCATGCTCATGAATGATGCTTGTGAGAGAGGTGGGAGAGAGGATGCGTACGTAAGGCTATCAGCGTGATGAGTGAGAAAGGATGTGCCGTCACTTCCTATATCTGGGATGCGAGTCCTTATTCGATTGCAAAAGAATCTGATAAAAAATAGAAAATTGAACAACTTGTAGGTAAAAATATCAAATTTTACACCAGGTAAAACTAGAATCTATAATCTTTTAAATAAGAAGTATGGTAGTAGTTGCTTTTAAGATATCCCTCGGACACATAGAAATCATATAATTGCTCGTATAGGGTTTTATATCACCACTTAAGTTTTAATGGGTCATGTTGAATTATGGGTCGTATATGCTTGTTATGAATATGTTTGATCAATTGAATATGTTTGAATTTAGTGTTTTTATAGTTATAGAAAATTATATAATTGACCATCTTTTGGTAAATACAAATTTAATTATTTTCTAGTTCCAACTGTATAATAATTAAAATCAAACTTGGATAATCTGAGAGTCGTAAATATCACTATCAGATTGAAATTATTCGACGGGTCACCCGAATAAATCAATCGGACTTAACACGGACGAGATCAATAATTAATATGATTTGTTGTGTGATATTCGTGAACCAAAAGAAAGAACAGATTGACCAATATTTACCAGAATAAATAATTTTCAAACTAACCTAGCAGCTCGACCCCAGCCAGGGCCTCTGCCCCTTGGACCCCGCTCCCAGGGGCGCTGCCACCGGACCCCGCCAAGGGGGCGTTGCACCCTTGGAACCTCCATTGCTTACGGGCTTTACCCCTAATAAGGTTTTCAATTTCAAAGATCACAATAAACTCAAACAAGTGTGCACTACGCACCTCCTGACTTGTTTGATGGATAGTATATTCAAACTAGTCATTACTCAATCCAATTACATTAAAATATCTTAACACCAGTTTTAGAAATATATATCTATAAATTTTGGGAATTTACCGCCCTTGTACAAAGTGACTGTTTTATATATCTAAAGATCGAGGTTCTACTTCAGAATCTTTGTTGAAGGTAATCCTTTCACCTTAATTTGTTGATCACTTGATTTAATGCGTATAATTTGAATCAAACTCATTTTAATCATATTTAAGTTTTCTAAAGGTAAATCGATTTGATATTTGAAAGATTTCAACCAGAAAGGTGAGCTTTTTTTTTCTTTGTTGATCTCGTTACACAATGCTATGACAGTATGATGCATACATGGACTTGTGAACTTCAAAGAAATGACATACTTACATGTCCATCTAACATGAAGATCAATTTGTCTAACTTGTATGTATATCATTTGAAGTATAGTTATAGTGTTTATGCTTCTCATTATTTAGAGTTGTATGTAAAGTAAGACTTATAATGGTCCGTCTACCCTAGGTGATATAGCATTGCGTTGATCGTTATTTTGTTTTTCTGACTTTTTTGGTTGCAATTCTTTTCTTGATAGGCATATTTATTTGTTAGATCATGTCACATCGTGTGGTTGATTATGATAATCTGAACACACAGATGATGAATATGATACGGAACACTATCGACTATCACAACAGGTTAGAAGAAGAATATATGATACGGAACGCTATCACAATGAGTGGGTAGACAGACGAGTGGTCTTTAACTTGAGAACCAACGCGAATGTAATAAATGTAACTTCTCTTGTTACTTATTGTTTATATAAAACTTTACTCAAAATGTTCTCTCTTAACAAAGTCCTCAGGTTTAATTTTACTTCGCTTTAGTCTTTAAAATAATTAAACCGCCTCTTTGTTCTTGAAGCTAAATTATAATTCTGTTTAGTGAATGTGTTTTCTCCTAGGTAGTTCTCACTTAAACCTTCTTTATTTATAAATTAAACTCAATCTTAATTAGGTATAAATTACCTTAATAATTAATGTTATAAATTCCAATAGTACGACAATGTCGGCCAAGAATAATTAGACGTGCATTGGTGCATATTAAACCATATATCCGACAACCCCCAAAAAAATAATCATTATGAGCGATAACATACTATTAAACGACATATATTCTTAAGTCAATGGATAATGTTATCAATTAGTAACCTATATATAATACGTATTAAAACTTATATACTAATTTACTAATCCATTACTTATCTTAGAAACTCAATTTTTTATACATAAAGAATTATACATAAAGAATTATAAGCAAGGTTGACTTACTAATGTCAACCTTCGTGAGGGTCACAAACCAACACTTAAAATAAATTAGGCTAGTTTTTAGTCCTATATATGTGTGGTTCTTAAAGTTGAACTCATTAATTATTAGCTTTAGTGATACAAATTTCACTAACATAATCAAAGATCAAGAAATTAAACAAAATGGCTTCCTTGTATAATGATTCATTGAGCTTTTGCTGCTTCTTTAGCATTGTCACACTCATGTTCTCCTGGCTCGTAAAACCTGGTGGAGCGGTCTACCACGGCTATGTTCCGAGCCCATGGTCCCTAGCCCATGCCACATTTTATGGGGACGAGTCTGCATCCGAAACCATGGGTATGTAAACATGTCATTTAGCAATCATATTATATGGAGTTAATAGTGTTTTTAGTACATGAATGCTGTGTAAATAATAATATTATTGAAACAATGTTATGTACAGGGGGTGCTTGTGGATATGGAAACTTGATCAGTAACGGATATGGAACCGATACATCTGCACTGAGCTCAACGATCTTTAACGATGGATATGCGTGTGGACAGTGTTACCAAATACGATGTGTTCAGTCTCCATGGTGCTACAAAGGTTACACAACCGTGACTGCCACCAACCTTTGCCCACCCAACTGGTCTCAAGATTCAAACAATGGTGGATGGTGCAACCCTCCCCGAACCCATTTTGACATGGCTAAGCCTGCGTTCATGAAAATCGCTCAATGGAAAGCTGGTATCGTCCCTGTCATGTACCGCAGGTGCATTTCTCATTCTCTTGTATATATAAAACACCCCTGCTAGATATACTGGGTTTGTTTGTTTGTTTGTTTTGTATATATAAAACATCAATTATTCCACAAGCTAGCTAGAAAGTTGTTACCTTTTGATTATGTCTAATTAATTGCTAACATTCTAATGAACTTAATTTAGGGTTCCATGCAACTTTAACAAAGGTGGGATGAGGTTTTCTTTTCAAGGAAATGGTTACTGGTTGTTGGTGTTTGTGATGAATGTTGCTGGTGCTGGTGACATTGATAAGATGTGGGTCAAAGGCACCAAGACTGAATGGATCAGCATGAGCCATAACTGGGGTGCTTCTTACCAAGCTTTCGCGACTCTTCAGGGTCAAGCCCTCTCGTTTAGGCTAACTTCACACACCACAAAACAGACCGTTACTGCTTACAATGTAGCCCCGGCTAATTGGAACCTAGGCTTAACGTACCAAGCCAATGTCAACTTCCATTGATCGATCCATCCGTGTTTTGCAAATTTTTAAGTCGTATAGTACTTGAAGCTTTTTCCGATCATCCATTCGGTTATACCCTATATTTATAGAAGGGTTTGAGTCGTTTTCTTACAAATTCTATGTGGTTAGTCTTGTTACAAAGATATGTATACTTTCGATCACTGTATTAGTTCACCTTCAATGGTGTAACTATCATGTTGTACTCTCCATCGGTCCCATTAGAATCAAAGTTTTAAATGGGTATGATGATTAATAAAACTCTAGCTACTTTAAATTGATATAGTGTGTAATATATGAACTTTTAGGTCCATGCCATCGATATAAAACTTTCATTTATTTACCTCGTAAGTACTCTCTCATGTAAGCCTTAACAAAACATTTATAATAGTTTCACAACTTTATTTAAATGCAATAAGCTCATATGTTATTCAAACATTAATAATTTACAAAACAAGGAACTCAACCGATAGATCGAAAGATATGTCAAGAATCCCTAGGTGAATTTAGAAACTATAGGTATTTTGTTGATGGACGTCCGTGTGAAAACAAGAGTACGATAATCAGAATTGAAATGTGAAAAATTGATTGAATTGATTAACTCGGAAGCAAAGGAAAGAACTATTAATACATCAACAACCTACTAACTAACTTTTAAATAATCTAAACTAACTTTGAACTAACTCTAATTAAATCACGTGAGAAGCACGTGATCTCGGAAACAAAAACAAAATATAACACCCCCCCTCAAGTTGGAGGCTCGGAAAGCCCTAACTTGGAAACATTCTCTTGATGCAGAGGAGTAGCAAGGCTCTTTGTAAAAACATCAGCAAGTTGATCTTTCGTACCAATATGCAGCAAATTGATAAGGCCTTGTTGAAGTTTTTCACGGACAAAATGGCAATCAATTTCAATATGCTTTGTGCGTTCATGAAACACGGGATTTTTGGCAATATAAATGGCTGCTTGGCTATCACATTTTACTGGAATTGGAAGAATATTCGGAACATTCAGTTCAGCAAGTAAACGTGTTAACCAAGCAAGTTCAGCAGTGAGACGGCGAAGAGATCGATACTCAGCTTCGGCTGAGCTGAGAGAAACAGTATGTTGTTTCTTAGATTTCCAGGACAATGGACAACCGCCTAAAGAAATGAAATATCCACTAACAGATCGACGAGTATTAGGACATGATGCCCAATCCGAATCACAATAAGCAACCAAATCAAGAGATGAATTATTGTTGAAAAATAGACCTTGAGCAGCGGAAAACTTGATATATCCAAGAGTATGCATGGTTGCAGTCCAATGAGAGGAACGTGGAGCAGTCATGAATTGACTTAAAAATTGGACAGCAAATGCCAAGTCGGGTCTAGTGTGAGTCAAATAATTCATCTTGCCAACTAAACGACGATATAGCAAAGGATCAGGAAGCAAATCACCATCATCTGTCTTAAGTTGAAGATGAGTAGGTAAAGGTGAATGGTGAATAAGAAGAGAAGGAGAAGCAAACTCCTTTAGTAGCTCAGCAGCAAATTTGCGTTGTGTCATAAGAACCCCATTGGATTCTTGTAAAACCTCTATGCCCAAAAAATAATTCAAAAAACCAAGATCTTTGATTTTGAAAGTAAGATCAAGGGTAGATTTTAAAGCATTGATTTCATCCACATTGTTACCTGTAATAAGAATGTCATCAACATAAACAGCTAGATGGACAATAGAGGATCCCATATGCTTAGTGAAAAGAGAATGATCATTATGGGATCGGATATAACCATGGGCTTTCAAAAATGTAGACAACTTGCCATACCATTGTCTAGAAGCCTGTTTTAGGCCATATAAAGACTTCTGTAACTTCAGAACTTTATTAGATGGTAAATCCATACCAGGAGGGGGAGACATGTAGATATCTTCATCAAGATTTCCATGTAAAAAAGCATTGTTAACATCCAGTTGAAACATGGGCCAATGTTGTTTAGTGGCAACACTGATTAAACTTCTAATGGTGGTCATTTTGATGACAGGAGAAAATGTCTCAAAATAATCAATCCCCTCCCTTTGTGTGTCCCCTCTTACTACTAATCGAGCTTTACATCTTTCAAGAGAACCATCTGCTTTAAGTTTGACCTTGTAAACTGTAACGACCCGAATTTCGTATTATGTAATTAAAATACAATTAATGTATCATGTGTTAAATATTGTAAATATTTAAGACTTAACTAGAAGATTTACTAGTTAGTTAATAGTGGTGGAAACATGAAAAATGATACTAGAGGGGTGGATCTTGCCAATTGGTGAAACTTGAACATGGATATGTATGGCAAGCCATACATCTTGATGAGCATTGTCTGCTCATTCCCTC
>BJCO01364238.1:0-24684 GCA_018326465.1 Flaveria floridana
TCTTGGTTGAAACATGAAGCTTTATTGAAATTAGTTTGCGGAACTTTAGTGTTTTTAGTTGTTCTTGATGTCAAATTTAGTGATAAAAACCAGACCAAACCCGACCCGAAAACTATAATGTCGAGTTGAGAGAAAACCGAGCACCGAAAAAAGTGACCCCATTGAATAAAATTTCTGGTTCCGCCACTGTCCACCGGTCGCCCACTTCCGCCCGACCGCAGAACCCGACCACCGACATCTTCAACCTCCGGTCGCCCAGCAACCCGGTCGCCCCCTCCGCCCGACCGCAGAATCCTCCGCATACCACCCTCGACCGAAGAACCCTTCGCAGACCACCGCCCGACTGCAGCTCCCTCCACCACCCCCGACCTGCAGAACCCCCTCCGGTCACCTAAAATTGGTTTGAAAACTCTCTTTTTCTTCAAATTTCATTCTTAATTTGTTGTAGATTTATTTATGCTTGGTTTTGTATGTTATTAGGGTAAAAATCCATCATCTTGTTTGTAGATTTTCATGTTCTAGATTATCATATTTGAAGTTTTCTAGGATTTCATGAACTTAAAATTTTTTTGTACTTTTAAAGAAATTATTTGTTCTAAGCCATGTATATAGTTGATCTGATGTTGGTTTGATCAATTTGTGTTATTAGTTTTCTAGGGTTTTATATTTATGTTTGGTTTTGTATGTTTTTAGGTTAAAAATGTATCAGCTTTTTATAGTACCAAAATGTGTATGCTTGATTTATTGAAGTTTTATTATGTTGATTTGATATTGCTTGATTTGTATATGAGGATGGTATTTCATCTTTGTACATGAGGATGGTTGATATTTCATCTTCATATTTCATCTTGGTACATGAACTTTGGTTTACTAGTAATATGTTAATTGAACTTTATGATTTGCTAAACTTTGATAAACAAAGACTTGTTGTATGATGATCTGTTATGGACCTTAAGGTTGTTTTATTCTTGGTTTATGGTTTGCTAAACTTTGATAAACAAACACTTGTTGTATGTTGATCTGTTATGGACTTTAAGGTTGTTTATTTTGACCATAAGTTTGTTTGTTCTGGCGTTATAGTTTATTATCAATGGTAGTTTTTAAGTTTGTTTATTTTTACATTGTTTGAAAAAAATGACTCAAAAAAAATTAAGGTTAATTGGAAGCAAGAGGTGGTTGAAAAAAATTTCTAGAATCATGTGTCCATGAATTGACACTTCATGGACATGAGGGAAGCACAGTCTTAAACAACTATCTTGGAAGAATGTAGCAGAAAAACTGAAAACAGAACATAATTTCACAGTTGATCAAAGACAAATGAAGAATCGCTATGACTACCTAAAAGCTAAATTTGCTGTCTAGACAAAGCTAAAAAACAAAAACGGCAATGTTTATAATCCCGTAACAAAAACATTTAACTTGTCGGAAGAAGAATGACAATTAGAGATGAAGGTATTTTGTAAATATATTTAAGTAATAATTATACATTATATTCAATAATTTTATACAATTTTTATGATTTTTTCACACAACCCAACAAATATGTAGAAGCTTTGAGAGGTGCACCTCTTTCTTACCCCGAACTTTGTCTTCAATTATTTGAGGGTTCTACTTCCAATGGGTTTGACAGTTGGGGACCATCTTCAACACTTCCTCGTCCTTCTAAAGAGGTGTCTGATCAAAACTTAGATGGTATTGATGATATTGAATGCACTCAAATGGATCTAGGTATTAGTGAAGAGTCATCTGATAGGTCGAAAAATAAAAGGAAAATCCCGACTACCGGTGTTAGTGAGGAGTCAACCATTCGGTCCAAAGCTACAAAGGAGAAACAAAAAGATAAGGAAACACTAAACTCAAAGCTAATAGAAGTTGGGGATCAAATATCCCAAGTTGCAAAGGTGTTGATTGAAAAACACAATTTGTCTAATGAGATGGATGCATGTATGGATAAGCTTGAAAGTTTAGGTTGGGGCATGTTTGATGCTAAATACCAAACTGCACTTTTGCTTTTCGGTGAAAGTCCTGACATAATGAAGGTTTGGTTGCGACTACAACGGTCGACATGCGAGATATGGGTAAAAATGCATGAGCGAAGTATGGGTCAAAAATGCAGGAGCGAAGTATGAACTATTTTAATGATTTGTTAGGTTTTGGGATATTTTGTGTATGGATGTGATTGTTAGTTTTTGGGATAATATGTTTTTGGGTTATTTTGTGATTGTTAGTTTTTGGGATAATATGTTTTTGGATATGATTGTTAGGTTTTCAAATATTATGTGTATGGATGTTTTTTTGGATGTGATGGAAACTTTTTTCGGATAATATGTTTGTAGGTTTTAAATTTTTTATGGACGTGATGGATGATATGTTTATGGATAATATGTTTGTAGGTTTTTAAACTTATGAATGTTAACAGGTAGCATATGGATTCAGAGGATGAGATTATCGTCGTGTTCATTTTACTTTGTTGGCAGTGGTTACGGTTAGCAATAGGAAGAATTGAAAGGACAAGAGACTTGAATTTTGCATTGACCGGCTATGCGTACACGCAAGAGTTGTTGCATGGATCTTCTACACAATGCCATGAGATGATGTGTCTTTCACGTGAAGCATTCGTACTAATATGCAATCATTTTCAACAAAAAAATTGGTTACAAAGTAGTAGGTCGATAACCTTTTAAGAAAAGTTGGCTATGTTTTTTATTATCATAGGACATAATGAACGATTTCGGATGGTTAAACGAATATTTCAACACTCAACAGAAACGATTCATAGATGTTTTCATGAGGTGCTAAATGCAATGATGAGTTTCGCAAAAGAAATTATAGTTCCAACATCTTCTAATGGCATCACAAATACTTCGGAAAGACATAGAAAGTTAAAACAAATATTTCCTGTAGCAATAGGTGTTTGATGGAACTCTTATACATGCAGTCGTACTAGCCGATCAACAAACTCGTTACAGAGGAAGAGGAAAAGGTGAATGCTACCAAAATGTGTTAGAAATTAATGATTTTGATATGATATTCAAGTTCGTATGGGCTGGATGGGAGGGTATTGTACATGATTCTCGAGTTCTAAAAGAAGTTGCCTTTAACTCGACCTCTGGCTTTCCTTTCCCCCCACCAGGTTCTAAATCATTTTTAAATTTTTTATTAATTACAATATTTGTTTTCTTTTGTAATACTTTCTTACTAACACTGCAGATAAGTATTACCTTTGGGACGCTACGTACACCAACACTCATGTATTTATGACTCCATACCGTAGTACGAGGTATTGGTTAGCCGATTTTTGACGACAACATGCACTAACTAAGGAAGAAAGATTCAATCATGCTTATGCACAACTTAGAAATGTTATTGAGCGCGCATATGGTGTGTTGAAGGCAAGATTTCTAATCTTAAAGCAAATGGCTCTCTTTTCTTTTTCAATTCAAAGAGACATAGTTATTGCTTGTTTCAGCGTTCATAATTTTATACGGAAATGCAACATTCATTATTAGTTATTTATGGCATACGACGAGAACACATTGTTTGCAGAAGCACAAGATGGTAACAATGATGGCCATTTTGTTCATGATACAGAATGGGGTTCACAAGGCATTAATTATATGAATAATTTGCGTGATAAGATAGCTAGTCAATTAGTTTCAATTGATTAATATTTGGATTATTTTGTAATTGGATATTAGTATGTTGTATTTGAAATATTTTGAGTTTGAATTTTAATATGTTATATTTGGATTATTTGCATTAGGAATAATTTCTATAATGTTTTGTATTTTTTTACTTACTGATCATTCACGTACAGTCATTCAGACATCTAATCAAACAAATACATTTTATTCAGCACAAAATAATTCAGAGGGGTAAAAAATTGTCATTTTGTACAGTTATTCAGATATTCAACCAAATAGTAGATTTTGGTTCAGCACTTACTGGTTCAGAGCCTTTTAACCATTCAGACCTCTTAACCATTCAGCATTTAATGATTCAGATCTTACCAAACAGTCCCTTACTTATTATTTTATATGTTTGACATTTTGCTTGTGTTATTTAACGTTTTTACATCTACTTTTTGCTTGGTTCGGTTTGTTTTCATTATTTTTTCTTTGATATGAGCTTTTTCGGTGTTGGCGGTGATGTGTCATTGGTGCTACTTGACACGGTTTTACGACTCTCGCTGCAACACGAGGACTTAATACTAGTTTAATTTAAAAGGTAAAAGAGCATATATTATCTTAAACGTCAGAAAATGAGTGTTGAGTACTGTAACTCAAGGGAACAACGACTTGTAACTCAAGTGCAATTGTTGATGTCAATAACTGAATAAATGACTTGTGTCTGGTTCAACTAGTCTGACATATCAAACAATTTTTAGGTTTGTGATTTGTCTAACCCATGAACACGACCTGTTTAAATCACTCTAACCATACGAGCTTTTTTTAGTAAAAAGTAAAGACCATCAATTACTCAATACGGTACTATATTAATTGTGGGAAAGAATTCTCTATTCTACTCAAGTTCACACATGAAAACTTGATCAACATTTCCCTACAAAAAACTAGTATGACATCAACAATCAAACATCTTTCCCACGAGAACATTTTGAACTCTCACTGTTTCATGTAGGCAATGTTCTGAGCAGATGAAGAGCTCTGACCCACTGCGGCCTCTCCGAAAGCACAATCCGTCTGAGTGTCGGCACCGCCCCTGCCGCCACGATAGCCGGGTGGTTCTCGACATCCATACTCAGATTATACAGTATAGCCAAACCGGCCTCCACCACTCTATCACTTCCTTCTTCTATCAGCTTCACCAACGGAAAAATCCCGCCTTGAGCCGCAACAGCCCGAGTAGAATCCACAACCCCTTCAGAGATTATCCTGTTGAGTTCAAGAACCGCGGTTTCACGTTCTTCGGGTGAGTATGAATCTTTGATTTGTTCTATGAGTCTCGGGATTGTCTCGTAGAGCATAACCTCTGTATTAATCGGATTTTCTGACCCGAGCTCGGTGGGGCCTGATAGAGAGCTGAGTTTAACGAGACATGCGGCGACCCAATCTTTGTATTGAAGCGGAATTCTTGATGTGAGGATATTACGGAGGGTGTCGGTGAGTCGAGATGAGTTGATGGTTTTTTGGAAATGTTCAGAATCAAGCAGGCGGGTGAGTAGCCGAGATGCTGCAGAAACAGCAAGGCCAGCTTCTTCAACTTCTAAAGTTTGTAGTTCAATTTCCTGAAATTCGAGTTCGGCTTCTATATCTTCTTTGCCTGAAAAAGGTTGAAACTTTCAGTACATTTTCGTATTATAATTAGCAAGTGAAACTCAGGAGAGATACCATTGGAAAACTTATGTCTGAAAATGGAGTCTAAAGCTGATTCAATATCAAGTGAGATTATTTTCTCTCTGAAACTCTCAAATGCTGTCAGGAACTCAAGTATGGAAGCTGCTTTTGTTTGCAAAACCGGAGGAGAGGCTTTCAAGATTTCAATTAGACGAGACAGAAATGCGGAATCCGACACATCCCCCTCTTGAACGGTTTGCGAGCTGTTATAGTTAATTGATTATACAATTCTCAGTAATACAAACACAGCCATTACATGCTAATAGCAATAAAATGACTTGAAAGTCAAACCTGAAAGTCAAATTCGAGTTGGAAGTTCTTGCTTCATTCCATCCCTTTTTAGATCCATTGACTGGTGCATCATAAAACTGGTGTAACCCACAGCAAAAGTAAGCTCAAGAAACTAACAAGCAGTAAACAAGGAAATTCCAACCCTTATAATGGATCAAAAGATGCTGACCTTTGATTTCATTTCTTTGCTGGGATCTAAAATCCGACCGAGGATATTCAGGATCTGCATTTCTCATAGTATAAGGAATACCACTAGAACACAAAAAATGCATATGATGGTAACATATAATATTTTTTATACCATATGAGTTGAACTTCCAGAAGCATCCGAGTTTTTCAGTGATCTTATTAAAGGATTTAAAACACCCTCAGCTTCAATTTTTTGGCAAACATCATTGCTGCATTCATACAAAATAACACACTCATTTAATAATAAATACAGAGATTGATCCCATAAAAACTAATTATTGCTATTTCGAGCGGCAATAATCAGTTAATAAGTTCCAGGCCGAAAATCCAAACACCCCTTCAATGAAGTCATTTTGAGTTTCTAAACGTTCAAAAAGCACTCAGAAATCAAAGTATACCCATCAGTTTGACCAAAAAACAAAGTTTGATCAGAAAGAAAGAGATCCCACCTGACTGAAAGCCTTTCTAAAGCACGAATGACACCTAATCTGACAGGTTCGCTGTTATGATCAATAAGCCGAACAAGATTCTTCACAGCGCCAGCTTCCTTAAATGAAGTCCTCATATACTCACTAACAGAAGCATCTGCAATAGCTTCTGCAGCTTTTGCAATAGCCAATTCATCTTCTAATTCAAGAATCAAAACCAAACGAGCTACACCATCAACCCATGGCAAAATTGTGAATTTCTGATTTCCCGTTTTATTATTACTATCATCTTCTAATTCTATGGCTCCAATACGTGCAAGAAATTGTTGTTGTGTTCTACCCACTATTGCATTCTTTTTTGCTTCTTCTAACTTTGTGTTTTTATCATCTTCAACGTGTAACCCCAGAAGTAATTCTGATGCACCAAACCTTGATGGACCCTTCAATTGCTGTTTCACATCTAGCTCAGAGCCATCAGGTAAAGAAGGCCATGCATGTAAAGATGGTTTGAATGATTTGTAGGCGGCTGCACCTACTAAAGGAACTACAACTAAGCCTTCTTCTATTAAAAGGATTTTGTAATAGTCATCTTTTGCAAGCTCCAATAATGCACTTTGTGCTTCTTTTCTAATGATTTTAGATGCTTCAGTGTCGGTCCTTAGAAATTTTGCCTGTATTGGAAAACTGCAATTTTCAAAAAACTAACAAGAAAGAAGAAAAACCTATGCGAATTTCTTTACTAAGGAGACGGAGTGGGATGATACAAGTAAAGGACAAGCTAATGGAATGAGTTGTTATATACCATTATCGTGTTTGATTGGATTAATAATAAAACTTTATTGTTGGTAAATGTTAATATACATATAAATTGAGTTGCTTCCAAATAAGATTACAAAAGGATATATAGTGAATTTACATTCCATTCCAGGATGGGATAAACAGTCTTACCAGTGACGGGATAACACCTGCTTCAACCATTAGTCTGTGATTCGTATCACTTAATGCTAAATTAGCCAAAACCCCACCTGCAGCCTCCTTAACTTTCATATCTTCATCATCCAAGAACTTAATAAGTAAAAGCAGGAGATCAGAATTCGCAATCTGAAGCCGAAATCTCTCATCAACAGACAAGTTGGACAACACACATAAACTTTGCTCCTTTGCCTAATTAATGTAAAGTTAAGGTAATCAAACTCAAGTTCAATCTTAAGTTAAGACAACCATGGTTAAAGAAACCTATTTTATACCTCAGAAGTCAATGAAGGTCGTGTAAGGAGACTAGTGATTTCTTCTATAGCACCACTTTCTGCTACCAAATCTCTGTAAATGTTAACTGATGATATCATTCTTAAAAGGCCCGCAGCTGCTTCACACGCAACACTAGATTCTGATTTTAACAGATTTACAGTGAGGAAAACGGAACCACGGGATTTCATGATTTCATCAATACACGTTTTTCCACCCAAAGAGTATTTCCATAATGCATCAACTGCTTGTTCTCTATCTAGAGGATCATTGTCTAACCCTAGCATCCTAATAAACAAGCCAACATAGCCCTCACTGGAGGTAGGTGATCTACTCGCCTGAAAATCCTGTCAATTAAGAGCACATAATTTTTTGTTAAACTGCAGGAACAGAGTAAAAACCTCTAAGAATAATCTATTAACCAAATTAAACTAATTCAAAAACACACACGTTCACCGCCTGATACAAGTAACTTCATGCTTTAATTCTCGTCTTGAGCATGAACTTTTTTTCCACTTTACTTACAGCTATCCATGGTATCTTTTTTGTACTGATCTCGTTGATTACTCAAGTATGTTATCAACTAATTACATTATTTAATGTCCTTATTAACTAATACTGACATAATCTCTGTAAACATGACAATTTGAATGGTAACTTCATATTTTTGTAAAATGTTATTTAATTGTAACTCAATGATTGACATGCTCATCTCAGTATCAAATAATCAAGGTTGAAATACAAATTCTATTTTATGAGCCACTTTATACTTAAGATTTTGGCCCAAACCATTTCATGTCATTGTTTATTGTCATCCCTTAATGTAATATGAACTTGCAGTTTATTTCAAATCCCTGCTTATCTTAAAATAGTAATATTCTTGGTTATAGCCTTATCTACCAGAGAAACAAACAAGAAACTACACTTATAAAATATTAATATCTGTTATTACATGTATAGCTTCTTGAATGAGTGTGACAATTTCACAAACACCTTGTGTGCAATACTTAACACCAACTTACCAATCAAATTATTTGCAAACTGTAACATACAACTTTAAAATCATTATGCACAATGCAAATACAACAAGATAAAACCCAGATCAAACTAAAGAAACCAACTTACAGAAACTTCATCAGAAACCTTTTGTGAGGATGTAGCATCATCAAATGCGCCACCGCTGTCGCTACTGTTGCTGACCCTCGTGAGAACTGAACGTGCAGAGCGTAATTTCGAGTTCTTCGAACTGAAACAACACAAAGGATGAGGCTTTTGAATTCTTTTTGTTCTTGAGGTCTTAAAGATCATCAAAGAAGATGATTCAAAATGTGATTGAAGTGGGGATGATTGATGGGGGTTTTGTGAGATGGAGAAAGTGAATTTGAAATGGGGAGGAGATGTTGCAGACATCATGATCGTCACTACCAGTGAGGTTCAGGCAAGATTATCGAAGAATTTGGGGATTTGAAGGTGTTTTGTGGTTTTTTTTATAATGGCAGTTGAAGGTTCGAGATAATGTGTAGTTTGATCCTTGAAGATTGATGTTGTTTCTTTTAAATGCCCTAAAGAATATGAAGTAGAGTTTAAGACACACTTCTTTGATTTAATGTATTTAAGAAGTAGTTTAGACCTCTAATATAGTGACTAATTACATCAAAGGTTTTTATAGTAGTAACTATATAATTTCATCGAGAGGGAGTATAGGTATTAAAACTAAATAACATTGTAAGATGAATACATCCGGATATTATTGAATGTATGAATAACCTAAGGTATTTTTAGAGTATCTTAATGTTCAGATCAACAAACTAAGGACAATCTGAAATCACTTTTAACTACTATCTTGTTAGTTTCTTTCGATGACTCGGAAAAACAAAAGCAAGAGATTTAGCCGAATAGAAAGAGCTACTAGTTTGTCTAGCAATCGATTGGAAATATAGTACTAATATCAGTCTCTTGATACTTTGTTTCATTTCATATAAATGAGAGGATTTGCTTTCTCATTCAACTACAAAAACAAATATGGTCGTATCATTTGATTATTGTACTCTGTACGCATCTAAGAGATGACATTAACCAATTTTGATTACCTTTTTATATGTATTGTAATATATATAATATATGTGGTTTATGTATTGTATTTTATATAAGTGTTGTGTAATATTATGAGTACTAATTATTTAAGAAAGCATGATCGGGCTTGAAGCCCAAAGCATGTCTTTTTATGTAATAATACAAATTATAGCATATCTAAAATTTAAAATTATTAAAAGAATATTATTTTATTTTTGTCTAAATTTCTCAACCTCATTCATTACTTTTTGCCAACTCTCTTGTTTCATAAAAAGTGCAATATTTATGAGCAATGGATATCCAAGTAATAGGGATAACAAGAGTGCATATATATTATTAGAAACAAACAACATAAATGGTCACAAACAAAATGAGCTCCTCCATGAGCTTCAACATCCCAAAGGCTTTGCCTTCTCTTCCTCAATACAAATTCCACCCTCTCTCCACCCCATTCATTAGAAAACAATCACACATCTCCAATTCACACAAAATTTCCAAACCCGTAATCGTTAATCTGAAGAAGAACGATGTGGGGTTCGGTTTACCCAAACCGAGCTTGGCAATACAAGTGGGAGCACTTTTGAGTACTGTAAGTTCATGTTTTTAATCATCTTTTCTTGAACCAATGAACTTGTTTGAAGTGGTTGACATGAGCCACAGGTTGTTAGCGAACCGGCTTTGGCGGTGACCGGAGTAAACAATGAGGAGGATTTTGTGTGGGTGTTGATTCAGTTAGCCATATGTGCCTTCCTATATTTTCTAGTGGCACCAGTAAGTAAAAGAAACTTGTTTTTTTAATATAAAGTTGTAGGAAAATTATGTTGTTCTTGTGGATAAGTGGATTGAATGGTTGATATGAATTTGCAGCCATTTATCATGAACTGGTTGAGGATAAGATGGTATAAGAGAAATCTTTTGGAGATGTATATACAGTTTATGTTTGTCTTCATGTTCTTCCCAGGGTTAGTACAAATTATCCCCTTAAATTTAGTTATTATATGGATGTAAACGAGTCAAGCCGAACACAAGCTCGGCTAGTTTTAACCTAAAAAAGATCAAACTAGACTCGTTTCAGGCTCTATGTCATGCTCTAATTAGTTTGAACTTGCTTATTAAATTAGCTTCAATTTAGGTTCAGGCTTAAGCTCGTTTAAACCTAGCTCAATTTTAGCTTTTATGAGACGATCTCAAAAGGCTTATGAATAGTTTGACTCGTTTACGTCTGTCATTTAATCAAAAAATGCAACAGGACTAATAAGCAAATATATTTTGTATTGTGCAGTGTGTTGCTTTGGGCTCCATTTATGAACTTCAGAAAATTTCCAAGAGACCCAGACATGAAGTACCCTTGGTCTGTTCCTCAAGACCCTTCAAAAATTCGCAACTCATACCGAAAATTCCCTTGGGCTACCATTGATGATTATGAAGTCTAAACACATTACATGTTTTCTTGTGTTCACAATACCATGCTTGATTGAGCTTGGCATGATTTAAAGATTGTAATTATTTACTGAAAATTAAATTTGATAACGCTTTATCTCTAGCGGGTCAAACAGGTCACGTCATGTTAAAATAACACACTAAAACTTTTGGCAAGTGTTTAAGGCTAACCCAACCCAACATGCGCCAAGATCAAACTTCATGAAACTTGAAAGATAAACCCGAAAGTTAAGGATAACATCCATCTCAACCCGAAAACAAACACAAATGAAAAACAACAAAACCGCTTAAAACCCAGTATGATTGGCATCTACTTTAAGTTGAAACTTTGTCTAAAAGAGGGGAAAAGTACTTCAATCTCTTTCGTTTGACCTTTTGAGCTTGTGTGTGCTGGTCAACTAACTCGATGTTAGAGGTGCGAACCAACTGTTTTTTCAAACGGATTGCGGGAAGTTGATCATCTCGGATAACTTGGCCAGATCCAACGACTCCAAGGCGGTTGGTGGAATGAAAGCGATCCCTAGACCAATGGCAATGACAACCAAGGCCATACCTTTGACACATCCCCACCCATGTGATAATCTTCCTAGTAACACTTTACAGTACTTGTCTGCCTCTTTGTAGAGTGACTGCTCACCAGCAGATACTTTTCCGTCCGTCAAGGCTTTCTCATTCTGCAGACGCGAGTTGAAAAAGAAAAAATAGATTATTATTGTAATAACATTGTTTTTCTGACCGTATTTTGACATAATAATTATTTATACTTTTTTTTCTAAATAAGCAAATAAAAATGTTTGCAGACTAGCACGGTCTGCCATGTTTCGACTTGTTAAATCAACCCACCCATTTTGACACCTCAACTTGATGGTAAGAGTGTTCAAAAACCGTTGAAACAACCAAACCACCCAAACAAAGCACTTCGGCCCGTTTGGCCGATTTCAAATCAAAAGAGTTTGGTAAGAGTGTTCAAAAACCGTTGAAACAACCAAACCACCCAAACAAAGCACTTCGGCCCGTTTGGCCGATTTCAAATCAAAAGAGTTTGGTAAGAGTGTTCAAAAACCGTTGAAACAACCAAACCACCCAAACAAAGCACTTCGGCCCGTTTGGCCGATTTCAAATCAAAAGAGTTTGGTAAGAGTGTTCAAAAACCGTTGAAACAACCAAACCACCCAAACAAAGCACTTCGGCCCGTTTGGCCGATTTCAAATCAAAAGAGTTTGGTAAGAGTGTTCAAAAACCGTTGAAACAACCAAACCACCCAAACAAAGCACTTCGGCCCGTTTGGCCGATTTCAAATCAAAAGAGTTTGGTAAGAGTGTTCAAAAACCGTTGAAACAACCAAACCACCCAAACAAAGCACTTCGGCCCGTTTGGCCGATTTCAAATCAAAAGAGTTTGGTTCATGATTCGGTCAGTTTATGGGTTCGGTTCGCTTTGAAGACGGAACCGGCAGTTTAAGTTTTATTTTTTATATAAATCTTTCATTTTTGGAACATGTAGGCATGTTTGTGTATATGTATTATAATCATGAACCATATTAAATAATTATATTTTTTAATACAAGTTAAAGAATAATAAAAAATAAAAATCAGTTCAACCCCTGGTTTTAAAAATCGGTTGAGGCGTGCGCCTCGAGGCGAGGCGCCCAAAAAACGAACATGAGGCGGCGCCTTAGGGGGTTCTCTTGTACATGCACCTCATTGGGCTGAGGCGGTAAGAAAACCTGCGTCTCAGGTGCGCCTCAGAGTGTTTTTGTGTTTATTTTCTATGTTTTAGACTCTTTGTGTCAGTTTCAAACTTTCCATGTCTTTTTAATGTGTGTTTTTGATGTTTTTGATGAATCCAATGATGAAATTAGTGTGTATTTTATTTGTTATAAGATATATAATTTTTATATTTATTTCTTAATTCGCCTCGGGCTTACGCCTCGTGAGGCGAAGGGAAAACGCCTCGAGGCTCGATTCCGTACTTTTAAACCTTGGTTCAACCCTCTAGACCGAACCACTAGACCACCAAACTGGTTAACTGGCCGGTTTGGCTTGTCGTTATCCGAAATCATAGTTATCGGTTCAGCCTAGAATTTTCGTTAAAAAAAGGTTGGACCGACTGTGAACACCCCTAGTGCCGATAATCATGTTTCTTAAACCGAAAATAGCATAGCATGAGAAAGTAAGGGTACGTATTAACATACCACGCTCTTGAAATGCCTGAGAGTTTCACCGAGAGTATCAAGAGAAGACTGTTTTACAGATACTTCCTTCCATTGCTCAGCTAGCCTTCTCAGAATCACCACACTTGCTTCTAGATTATTCACATAGACCTTTTCCTGCATAAAATATATTTATAACTACATGGTATAACAGATTAAAAAAGTGATCCAAAATTTAAAATGTATAAATGAACAATAGGACTCACCCATTGCTTATAACAATCGGAATTTTGAGATAAGCACCAAATAAAAATAGCCGCTGCTTCATTTGATAGCTCAGGGATTCCTGCCAAAGAAAGCAACATCAAGGAAATTGAGTGTTTAAGAAACTTCTAGAAGTTAAAGGTTCTAAAATAAATTTGAAAAGCTTACCTTCTCCAGAAGCTTTTAACGCAATGGTCATGATTTGTTGAGAAACCTGTTTCATGGCTTTGCTTCCAGGGGAACCAGCAAGAGCAACCTCCTTAAGTATAGGATATACAGCTTCAAACCTTTCTGTTGCCTGCATAATAACATAATCAGACACTTAAGTACACTTCACAAACGGGTCATCTGGGTTATGATTTATCTTCTGAATATATAAAAAATGAAGCAGATCATATGGATTTTTAAAATATATATTTATAACAAGTGTTATGGGTCAATCCAACTTGACCAATCTTGCACCCATTGCCTAAACAGCAAGCCGGCCCATAGATTCTCACCTTAACTCGAGCTGAAGATGAAGGGAAGGTGACTCTCAATAGCAGGTCAAGTGCTGATGGTGGCATTAACCGTTCTCCCTTTCGCACAGCAGCATTTACTAAAATAGTCCTAGCCTTTGGAGCAGAGAGAATTCTAGAAAACCAAAAAATAAAAAGATATTACATGTTTGCGCAGCTAAGATTGAGTCAAAAAAACAAAAAGGATGATATAAACCTTTCAACTAACTGCAAAATTAGATCCCTGGTTTGAGGATTAGAGCCAGATTTGCCAGCGACGACGGGTAATATTAAATGAGACCATGAGTACAAACCAACGGCCAGATCTCCATGTGATGCCTATATATATAGTAAATTTAGTGTGAGCTAATAAATATATAGTGCTTATTTTTGTGAAGGAAAAAGTATTGCTGATTGATGGAATCACCTGTGCTACCATCCAAACAATAATTGGAAGCTTATCCTGTCCTTGATACTTTGAAGTATCCCTTATAGTTGGCAATACACTAATTAATGCGTCCGGTTTCCTTCGCAATACCATTGCTAGTGCTACAAAAATACCAACCTGAAAAGCAATTCTGTTTTAATCCCATTTGTCGTGTCATATACTCGAACCAGCTGCAATTCTATATCAAAATTTGTACACGTATTTATGTTGTTTACATGGATTTAGTAGCATGCATCATCATTGGTTTTACATGGGTAGGTTTTGTGGGATGTATTCCATGAGTTCATGTGTTGGTAGTTGTATTTCATACTGTATTTCTACTGTTTGAGATATGAAAATATGGACTTATAAAAAGGATAGTGTGTCTAGAAGAAAATGTTGGGAGATCCCACAATCTTACCTGAGATTTTGAGGATGGTTTTTGGACAACTTTCTTGGATCCCTTTACACTGCCTTGTTGGCTTGCAAAATCAACTAGAATGCTGTCTAGGGACCATAAAACAAAAGATCCAAGGGATTCCAAAGATCTGTTATTGATCCAGTCAACTGATGTCTTGTAAACAGTTTCAGGAATATGAGACACTGGATTCTACAAAAGGTACCCATAAAAATATATTATGAGCCAATAACAGTATATTCTTAGCAAGATAGAAGACTGAGATACAATCATTCCAGTTAGCTAAATTAAAAAGGCAAAATCCAGAAGAACATGAAATTTTTGTACAGATTTGAGATGCAAGAAATACAATTAGCTTCTTACTAATAGAAAACTATAAGACGGCTAACGAATAAAACAATTATATAACTACAAATAATATTAAACATATGAATTTCGCATCTATGTGAGTTCTAGCAATTTTCTCGGGACAAAAATACAGAGCCAAGTGGGAGCCATTTTGCGAGAATTACAGAAACTAGGTGCTATGACTCTGTAAACTGAAGATAAATGTATCTAGATATGCTCATAAGCTATGCTAAATTACATTTATTGGAAAAAAAATTAACATTACCAGAATTCTGACACACAAGCAACGACATGAAATTGCAACTATTATCAAAAGGTATACTTTTAAGTCTCCCTGTTCAGAATTTCAACATTTCTTGAATTTTGGGAGTTCCCATGATTGATACCTTGTGCACATGGACCAAAACACAGATCATAAGCAAGTCAACGTATTGAATATGTAAGCTCCCCAAACCTTTGCTGAAAACAAAATGTAACCTCATTTCCAGATGTCACGTAAACAAGAAAAGTAAAATGTTCCTACTTCCAAATCCAATCAGATTGATGAAACAATAGAAAATACAAACCAGATTTATCCTATTCTACCACAAAGATAAAGACACCATCACTTGTAAGCATATTACTGAAACAATAATACAAATTAATCTCATTAAACCTCATCATAACTCGATCTGCAGTTCAACCATAAATCATCCATATCAGTCACTGCAACAATCTCCCTATCATCTCTTTATGTTATTGCAGCTCTTTCTTGTATCCAATTGGAGATCTTTTTAACACACTCACCCCAATCATATCAGAAACAAAATGGAGCAGTACCTTATTTTGATTAATTAGGGAGGAGGGGGCACAACCCTCACTACCCTGAAACTCCACCAATCCCACACAGCCACGTCATTTTCACCCTGAACTACCCTGAAACACCCAAAACACTGGAAATGCAACCCTAGACTACCCTGAAACTTATAATTTCACCCGAAATACCCAAAACCACCACAAACCGCCGAGATTACCTCTCGTCTACTAATACCCGGACTCCACTACCCGCCTGGTACCCGCAATGGGTGGTGGCGGTGTACCCGTGCGGGTACATGCATACCCGAGGACCGAGAGGGTACCCAAATGCGCCCCCTCCTCCCTTACGCATCTATTACTAGAGGTTTGTAACTTTAGAACAAAAGACACCAGTTTTTTTAATTTCACAACTACTTCATAAGACAATACCATGCAAACTAAACATTAAGACACAAGGTAAGGAACTAACGGCACTACAATTTCACAGTATAATTTTAGTTAATTGTCTAAAGCATGAAGAGTCTCAAAAGTCAAAAGAACTTACATCTGCAACCTTCGCAACAGCAGATTCTCTCAATAACTTCACCCAGGGGAACTGCGAAGCACTGACATTAGAAAATGCTCGTCCAAAGTAATCAGCAAACCTCATCAACTGTATATCCTGTTGTGTCTCATATGAAGCCTGCATGCATAAGAAAATTCACATGATTATTACTAATTCCCAAAATTCATCAAAAAACTTAACTAATCAAACACGATCTATAACCTAAAGCTGAAAAAATCTCCTAATTTCTCTTTCAACTATACATGCTAATAGTGTTCTACACGAAGCCCTACATATGATAATGATGTACAACCACAATTCAAGATCAAATTCTCAAATCATCAAATCCATTTAAACATAATATCGAAATCCAACTCTAATCCAAGAAACTCACAAAACACGATAAAAATTCAATCAGATCGATCAAATTCCGAAGCTAAATCCAAGCAATTCACTCACCGTCACATCGGACAGAAAACTATCCAAATCAGCCGCATCGATCTTCGCCGCCTCTTCCTGAACAGTAACCTTAGGTTTCTTCACCTTCTTCGGCTTCGTCTTCTTCTCCTCAGCACCACCATTACCGACCACACCATTAGCAACAACCTCCTCATCGCTATCGTCATAATCAGAGTAACTATTCTTCTTCACCGATCTCGCCGGAGGCGCAGGATCATACATCGCCGAATTCGCTAACCTCTCCGCCTCAATAAGCCTCCGCCGCTCCTCCGACTTCTTCTCAAACGCCGTGAACACACTATCACCGCCGGAGATCGAAGATCCGTTAGCAACCACCTTCGCCGGCGCCTGTTTCGCCGGATTCTTCCTCTGCTTCTTCGCGTACGTCACCTTCTGCCATCCGTGATTGTTGTTGATCTCTTCAACAATGGTGTTTGATTCGAAATCCATTGTTCTGATGAGAGTTTTGATGAGAGATTTGGTGAATGTGAGAATGAGATCGGGATTTTGACGGGAAAAACAATGGAGATGCGATGGGGGTTGAGTTTTGTGGTCGAATTGGAGACTTTTATAAGCACATTTGAGTTGACTGTGGGTGAGGGGCGCTCGTGCAATGACAAGTTGTACTTTGTGGAGTGGGAGTTGTACTTTGTTGTAGGTTTTGGTTGGTAATTTGATGTCTTCAACAAAGTGTTTTGGGAGTTTGATGTTGGCTGTACGCAATTAAGTAGTCCCATGTGATCATTGAGTTATATCTAACAAATCATGTTAAATGTTATTTTACACAAAAAGGGGACTATGGAGTGTTTTAATGTGTTGAATTTGATGTGAATTATAGGCGTGATGTGATAGGTAACTAATTGGCAACGGGTTTTTATTTTTGTTGGAACAATTTTAATTTTTTTTGGTTTATTCTTTACCAACTTGAAACTCGTCCGTCTCAGGATTCCTTTCACTCGATGAACCATCATGGGCGCTACACTTTGTTGGTCATTTCCACTTCCGTATTTCACCCGTAGCGTTGTGAATGGACACCCTTCCTCGTCTTTGAAACATAATGCCCTTTTGTTTTACCTCTTTAACAGGTGACTCTTTTAGACTTTAAAGCAACAGTAATGTTATTGTCAGGTGATCTGAAAATTATAAGTTTGAGTTGTAAAACACTCTCTTGCAAAAAAAAATTTAGGTAATGGAGTGTAACTACACCCTTAGACCCCATACAATCGAGAGCTTTGTACATCAGGTTTGTCCCTGCCATTGTGTCCTT
The DNA here is from genome assembly GCA_018326465.1 of Flaveria floridana. Taxonomy (NCBI): domain Eukaryota; kingdom Viridiplantae; phylum Streptophyta; class Magnoliopsida; order Asterales; family Asteraceae; genus Flaveria; species Flaveria floridana. The sequence continues at coordinate 18,192 of BJCO01364238.1, forward strand.
TCTCCTTGTATCTTTATCATTTCAAAACCATCATAGTTGTTCTTTCCGCCATTGTTTTTCATACATTTGAGTTTTGAGAGTAGACTATGCATTCTTCGATGATTGTTGTTATATCTTTAGATGAATTTTGCTACTTATTTGTGATGATGATTATATTTTCATATAAGTTTTTACTTTATATAGATTATTGTTACGTCGAGGATTTTGTGTGTGGTAATGTGCCAATGTGTTTCGGTAATCATGATGAGGGGCTAGATTCGCATTGGAGTTAGATTTAGTGAGAACGAAGAGTGTGAGGTTTGATTTGATTTAAGGTTCTTCAATGTGGGGGCGTGACTGATTAAGGCAATGGTATGGCCAACTATGGTCACTAATGGTGTGAGTTTGTCATGATTGTATGTGTGAGAAAACAGTAACGATATTATATGATATAATTAAGTATTATATGTTATAAATATACATGTATAGACAAAGATAAGTATCATGAACTATATTTGATATCTTTATCGAAAATGGTCTTTTACTCTACCATGTAGCCATAACAATATCTATAACACCCTCATTCTCACGAGTCGAGGCTTGGCTTAGTTTGACTCAAGATCTGTTTTTCTCAGCTCGCCCAAGACCCAAAATACTTTAAAACTCTCGAGAATGACCCTCCAGTCTATGGCGGCATAACGGTAGCGTATGCCGGGAGAAGCATCGGAAGTAATTAAAAGTCATAGGATGTTTGATAGTGGTGCAAGAATAAAAGTTAGGATAAGAAGGGCACGACAAAATTAATGCTTTGTGTTGAAGAAAGTTTGATTAGATCCACTGATTTCAATGTTGTGGTTCTTCCATTTGTGTGATTGATGAACACGTGTTATAAAAAATAGCAAACAATCCAAATAAACAATATGCTACATGAAAGTGATTTGTTTGTATGTTGTGAAATAGGGAAACAATATACAGAAATGATTACGTGAGTAAATTGATGTGTAAATATACATAAATACAAGAATACAAGATGTATATCGAATAAAGAGAAAATATAAAATGAAAAATTTCTAGATATAAAATACTCAAAATAATTCAAATATAAATAAAGTGGTTGCTATATATGTGGTAGTATTAGGGAAGTGGAGCCGAGGTGAGAAGTGGTATGGTTGTGGTGGTAACGTAGTATCTTATCAGAACATTGTCTTCTACCTAGGGGTGTAAACGAGTTTAGCTGAGCCGAGTCTAAAATCGTTTAGGCTCGAACTCGTCTTGTTTGTAGTTTTATTTCTAAAGCTTGAGCTCGGCTCGTCATAATATTTTCAAGCTCGAGTTTGGCTCGGGCTAGGCTCGTTTATTGTTAAATTAAGGTTTTATTTTTTTATAATTCCTTTTATATTTATTTATAATCATTCTACATAATATAGTTATTTGGTTATTTTTATCATGATTTTTATACGTTAATTAAAGGGTAATTAAAGATAACAAATGTCACAACCACATTCATTCTTATGAAAAAAATTTGATTATCTCTTTTATTAAATAACTACATTAATTACTAATCATTTTGTTTAGTTCTTTTTTATATCAAAATTAGCTTTTAAATAAATTAAACAAAATAAATTTTATTAATGTTATTTATAAGAAAATAAATTTTTATAATTTTTTTAAATAAAACTTTTTTAAAATATAAAATATTTTAAAATTGATGTTTTTAAAAAGTAAAAATTTTATAAATAAAAAATAATTATAATTGAAAGTTATAGTAAGAAAATTTGGAAAAATGACATTTTTAAAACGGTCTGTTTTAAAATAAAATGCTTAATTTGTTTTTTGAAAGAAAAATAAAAGTTTAAAAATCAAAGTTTAATAAGTTCATATCATTGCTAACCATAATCGGTAGCCATACTAAGCAAAGACACCACTCCCGTTATCCCATCATCGCCCTTGAAGTTATCTAGCAAAAACATATAAGTAACAAACCGAAATGACAACCATCAACACCACGAAACCAATTCCACCAAACCATAGGTAAGTCTCGGATGAGAGGTTTCTTTTCATCATCAACACCACGACACCAACTCCATTAGTGAAGGACACATACCCCACCGATCCATCTAGCCAACAACACAAAAATAACAGTCATGAATCAGGAGGTTGTAGAATAAGTATCGCAAAACAATACATATAATGAAAACCCCAAAAGACAAACACAAAAGCAAGTCTCAAATGACTAGCTCTTCATCACAATCGACACCACGAACCAGACAAAGAGGATTAGATACCGTAATGGCATCAATCATGGCACAACAACAAAGGCACAACAAAGGCACAACAAAGGCACAACAATGGCGGTCGCACCACCACCACCGACAACCTGCGTTATAGATGTAAAAACCCTAAATGGGTATCGGATGGAGACGAAGGTGAGGGGAAACAATGACGGTTGCACCACCATTGTCACCACCGTTCACACCGAGGGGGTCACGGTGTGAAAACCCATCTTTCTCTCTCTATGTTCAAGTGAAAATAAGAGGCTTTAACCTAAAAAAAGGGGGGGCAAAATATGGAAAAAAAAAGAAACCGATGTGGCAGATATATAAAGCAACACAGCCACCCTATTCCTTTCCTTTGCTTTTTAAACATTATAGAATAGAATTTTTATCAAAGGGTATATTTTATAATTTTTTTCAGTTTAGGTATATACATATTGATATGACAAATAATAATTTTCTTTTTCCAGACTTTGCTCTACATTTGTGGAGCTAGATCTCTCACTCTAGCTATATTCTCTATAAGACGATCATAAGGTTTACCATCGTACTATTCTCCTCATGTCTTATTATAATATTGGGATATTACATGCATATTAATTTTGCTTGTGTATATAATAAATAGATGAGTCAATCACATGAATGGTCGTTTTTGCCTGGATAAACTAACAAATTGAGTATTAACTTTGAAAAGTAACGGATGAGATTTCTCCAATTTTAATTTTGTAACAAGAATAAGCATTATGACTAACTTCTACTAATAATAACATACCTTTAAACGGATCTAGCGGTGGGTGCGACTTGCTAAGATGGTTGCTGGTTCAGGAGGTGTGCGTTGATAGGCGGAAAGTACGACTATGAATATGGAGGTGTTGATGTTAGAAAATTTTTAAGTTTGAATTAATTTTATAAATTTTAAAGTTTGAATTAATTTTATAAATTTTAAATTTTGAATATTAAACGGGTTTTTTCTTAAAATGGTGTAGGTGAGAAAATACTGTAGTTTTTAAGTTTTATTGATTCTCTCACTTGTTTTTATTGGCTACTTTGCTAAAGGTTTTTCTTAATGTTTGTAATTCACTTAGGATGATATCTATAATATTAGATTGAATGTTTATCATTTATATTTTTTCAGTTTATTTTAGAATCTTTAAAAGATGATTTTTCAAAAGTGTTTTATATTCATATACTATGTTATAAACCCGTATATTATACAGGTTTGTGTAATAGTTTTTATATAATTTTACAGTGTATACAAAAGTTTACACAGGTTGTATTATGATCTGTAAATTCTAAATATATTTATGTTAAGCTAATAATGATAATAGCCATTAGAATAAAACGCAACATAAGTTTGATACATTATATCATCAAGATAAGCTTATACATTTGTAATAGATTGCCTATAAATTTAAGTTCTCAATGAAAATCAAACTAAGAGTTAGTTATTCAAATTCCATGTTATTTTATAGAAACACTTAAAAAAAGCAAATAAAATAATATGTGAAAAGGAATAAATTTAAAAACATCTGTATTCTTATTTACTGTTGAACCCATTTCATTTCAAAAATAGTAATAAAGGCAATATGAAAACTTAATCTAGAATGTCTGAAATCTAAAAAAATTGTTAAAATAAAGAAATTATGTTTTATTCATATGCATATGCTTTGATCTTCTTTGTTCGCATTTTTTACCACACCTCACAGTCATGTTTAAAAGCTTGAAACAAAAAGAAATAGGGTTCAACATTAGAAGATTTGTTAAAGAAGCCATGTTAATTTGTTTGTTTATAAACACAGTTAAGCAAATAAAATTCAAAAAATATTAAAAAACTAGTTACTACACAACTGACATTGTTATATATAACTAGGTTAAACCCGGATCGCGCGTTGCGCGTTATTTATTTTTCTTTAACGTTTTTGTACATTAGTTACTGCCAAGGAGAGTCAAATACATTATCTTGCAACTGTTATCTATATGTTGCACTACTGGTTAGTTTTCATTAGTGGTGTTACAAAATCAGGGGCCTTCTATGTTAAATGACCCCTTTCAACAAAAGAACTTGGGATCCTTGTTATTGTGCTGGCTGCAGGTGCGTGTTGGATGTGGCAGTCAAAATGGTTGTGATTGCAAAAAGTCTATTTGTGCAGCTCTCCTGTCTTCAAAAGATTTTGGTCGAAGGTTCCTAGTCTTCTTTTGTTTTTTTACCGGCTGTTGAACCTGTTAGTAGATATTTGTATAAGTTTCTATAACAACAATGTGATAGTGCTATGTTATGTGACATTATTTCTCACCTTTTTCCTGAAATAGAGGCCGTTTTGCTGAGGAGCTTGCTGCGAACCGTTGCACTGAGTAGGCTGCTGACGGTGTTGCCGGTGCGGGAGTAGCGGTGGTAGTTATGCCCTCTGATTGTGGGTTAACTTTGACCACAGTGCAGTGTAGTGATGCTGTGCGGTTGTTTTTGTTGGCTTGAATGTGGAAAACAGCGTCTTTGTTCACAATGCTATGCAACGCCCTTTCAGGATCCTCACTTTGAAGCATATCTTCACATGTCATTCCGATAAGTTTTGCAGATGGTTCGTTGAAAATTAGTACTGAAATGCTACCCGTGTCATCAGAAATTGTAGCGTTGATCCTGTAGCTGCAAAAAACATTTGTTTTTTTGTATATTTGAGTGTTACGCTAAAAATAATTTGTTGAAAATCTGAAATTAAAAGAACGAAATTGTACATTTGTGGTGGGTTGATAACGGTACCATGCGTTGAGCAGAACCATGTATCTCCTGTTTTCATGGGAGTCTGATCACAGTTTGTGCACCCTATGTTATGCCATTCTTTATCTGTATGTATTTCAGACACTGCACCTTTGATGGTAAATATGTTGCCCTGTAATTGTGTCGTGTTTTGCAAAGTTAGAAAAGTTTATTGCTGAATAAATCAGTGTTGTCATGTAATAACAGTATGTAACAATATCTTACTGCACACAAAACTAACATAAAGTTAACATACTGATATAAAATTGGATGCAAAAATGCCATAAAGTTAACATACTGATATAAAATTGGATGCAAAAATGCCATAAAGCAAAGCTACCAAAAAATTAATCCCATCATAAATGGCTATTGGTCTATTCATACTCTCTTCTACAAAAAGTCAATAATCAGACAAGTTAACCTATATTAAATTCACCAATTTTTAAATCATAAGTCCAAAAGGAACCTAAAAATGCCATAAAGCAAAGCCACCAAAAAACTAATCCCACTCATAAATGGCTATTGGTTTATTCATACTCTCTTCTACAAAAAGTCAATAATCAGACAAGTTAACCTACATAAAATTCACCAGTTTTTAAATCATAAGTCCAAAAGGAACCTCAATTTAGGCAAATCAAAGTTCGGACAAATTAACAATAGCTAGCACCACCAGAAACTGCAGCAACACCAGTTAGGAGCTTCAATTCCGAATTCCAAACCCTAACCTCTAACTTTCAACAATATCAACAATTACAATCAAATCAACATAAATCAGATGCATCTCAAAATCAAAGAACAAATCATGAACCAAAGCAGGCTTATCCGGATGAGACGCATCAGCTAGAAGGTAGGTGTAAGGCCTGACTGGACCAAAGTTTTTTTTTTTTTTCTCTTCATGCGTTTTTATTAGTGTATTATTATTGTTATTATTATCATCACATTACAACAAAGTGGGTTGTGGATAGCCCATTGGTAGGAGAGCTATCTCTGTCCCATACCACCTGTTTTTACTTATTTCTATTTTCAACTTTTAATTTTTTTTTTTGTTATTTTTAATTCTGTTTTTGGTAGCTTCTGTGTCATTTTGTAGATTCTTTTCTTTAATGTTTTGTTTTATTAGGGGAAAGATTTTTATGAGGAGCGGCAACAAAGAGGGCAAAAGAAGGGGCAGGTGAAGTAAGCAAAGCTATCCAAACGCTATTTTTGATGATTTGATTAGTAAGGACTGATATAAACCAATGCTTATTGCTGAACAAATCAGCATTGTTATGTAATAATAGTATGTAACAATATCTTACTGCACACAAAACTAATACTATTATATAATGTGATAATTGTTTTCTTTTTTGTATAACAACAACAGCCCATCAACAAATCTATGTAATAACAGTATGTAACTACTATTAGTTTAGTATATATTAACCTTGTATACTAAACAACAGCTCATCAATGAACTGCATACTAAACTAATACTGTTAGTTTAGTAAAC
>BJCO01364239.1:0-13430 GCA_018326465.1 Flaveria floridana
TTTAGTATGTAATTTTAATAAAAAAGTTCAGTTTTATATATAAATATACATATTTGGCCGGAATTTCTAAGTTTTTGCCGGATTTTCCAAGTTTTGGCCGGAATTTTTTAAAGTCGTCAGAAAAGTCGCCGGAATCCCGTCGGAATTCGCCGGAACCCTACCGGAAATTCGCCGGAATCACCGATTTTTGGCCGATTAAGACCGATTTTTGGCCGATTAAGACCGCCTAGGTCCGATTTTGACCGATTACCGATTAGTGTCTCCGATTACGTGAAATCACCAAGGTGGACTCCCGATTGGCGATTAGTCGCCGATTAATCGGCGCCTAACGCCGATTTTTGCAACACTGCTTACAAGTTACTAAATTAAACCTTTTCATATAGAAGATAGATAAGCTATAATCCTTAAGAATCCATGTGTTTGCCCTTAACATGTTAGGTATCCCCTACAATCTCCATCAAGTACTGGCATAAAAATCTCTTACAAGGTACTAATTAAAAATTTTCAGACCTAGACCCGCCTACTCTCCTTAAAACAGATTCTGGTTCCTACCTGGTAGAGAGTGGAACTGATCCTACCCGAAAAAAAACCATATGTTTCAAACTAGGTACGATTTACCTTGAACCAATCGGTTCCAAACCGGTCAAAACGGGGAAAAACCAACAAAAATCGGTCAATAACCCGCACCGAACCGAAAATGATATTAACTCAAATCGGTTTTGACTTGAAACTGGTACTTATAGAAAACGAAATCGAAACAGAAAAAAAAAACTGATTCGTACACCTGTACCACCGGTCCACCAAGGACACCAATTAATGTAAACAAATAAATGAACCCGAATTTTATGAAAGAAATGGTTATGGGCCGACCCGACCCGATACATGGCTCAAATGACAAATCTAACATTGCCCGACCCATTTGGATTGCATCAAGAATTACCAAACTATCCTTATCTCTTCTTCTCTGTCGATAAGGTTATTGCAATTGCAGATAACCATTACAGCAACCAAGAAACCTTGCACACATCAACCATGGCGTGTGTATCATCCGTTTGTACACTTTTTACAGCACATGGTACAACCCCTTCCCTCAATGCTTCTCGAGCAACACGAAGGTCTTTGTCGCTAAAACAACCTGTTGCTGCAGTGTATCCTTCAATTTCATCAGGGCTTCTCCACTGTTCATTCGTATCTTCGTCGTCCCTCTCTCTTTCATCTTCTTCTTCATCTGCATTTTCAGGTGACTTGTTGCAACCCTAGTTTTGAAATTGAAGTAAAAATGCAATCTTGATTTTGAAATTCGTTCATATACGCGATTTGATTCGTGGTCGTGTTGGCGTTTTGATTAGTGTGGTTGAATTCTGTTATTGATTAGATTAATTTCATGTAGTTAATTGGGTAAAAAGTGTACAAATTCGCTATCTTGGTGTTTAGGGCTTTGATTTACTGTGAAAATTATGGTTTATCCTGTTCTAAGAGATGCAACCATGGTTTCCAGTGTCAAGGTTTGGCCTTTTAAGTCAAATTGATTGATTTTCAACTTCAAAATTGACAAGATTTTAGTTGCAATCAAACATAATCTTTGTTTGAGACTTACAGTGTTCACAGCAACTGTTATTTATGTATGTTATTTAGCTGATAATCAATTAACAGTTTACAAGAATTTTGAAGATGAAATATGGTTAGTTTACTTTAAAAGTCAACAGATGTTACATGATAGTTCAAGAAAACTTGCCTGTTGATTGTAGGTTCATCATTGGGATTGGACTTCAGTTCCAGAATTGGGATAGAACCCGTGCAAAGACGCAGTCTTGTGGTTAGGGCTGGAAAAAAGTTTCAGCTTGCTCAAACAAAAAGGAACAGGTCAAGGAAATCATTAGCGCGCACTCACGGTTTTCGTTTAAGAATGAGGACTACTAGTGGAAGAGCGGTTTTGAAGCGCAGGAGAGCCAAGGGCCGTTGGGTACTCTGCCCTAAATCTAACCCGAATAGTGGAAAACGCGCTTGAGTGTTAGTGTGTTACTACCTGTTTTATGTCATTTTGTTTGATTCGTGTTATCTTGGTTTCATTTTTGATGTCACTTATTGAAACACAACTCGTATGTGACCATTTCAATGACAGGAATATATGTTCAAAAGTTGTAACTTTTGATATTTGACTTTTAGATATAGACTTGATCACATGATGATGAAAGGATCAGATTCAGGTGTGTATACATGACATACCAAGCAGTTGGATAAGATGTCATCATAGCCATGCCCTGCAGAATCTTAATGCTTAGCTTTAACGTCGCTCTACAAGTTACATGAGTTCTTCACGAGCCAGTACTTGATGTCATTAGTGGCTCCATGACCAACAGCTGTCACTCCATGGTCTAGTTTCACACCGCAAGTTCCATCAGAAACACCACTCAAGTAAAACTGGAAGTCTATCATCACGTCCTGTGATCTTGGCCGCATTTCATTCTCCTCATTGGATCTATAAAGTATAAACACGCCCATAATGATCCATCCATTGTAGGTGCATTTGTAACATGGTCTCTTTGTTTAGTGTTCGAGATGTGACTTGATATGCCCACGTCTGGAAAGTAAGCAGTAGCGCTACGATAAAGTGGCGTATGAAGTGACATGAAAGGCTACCAACAAGCATTTAGTGGCAGTATAAAATAGTCCCCAAATTCATCTACTAACCAAATCCGAATTCAAGGACACTTTGAACATTTAAGCGCTTGCGTAATGTGCCATGTTTTCATCCACAAAAAGATAATTGTGTTTTGTGCTTAACTTTATAGCATTACAAGAAACATAATTAGTCAATGACCACTCTAGTTATCTTGTATGCTCGATTGCTAAACAGTCTTGTTAGTATCCAAACATGACTGTTAATATCTTGAAAGCGTTAACTCAGTAGTTAAAATAACTTATCACCGTGAAGTACAATGTTGATAAGAGTTTCGCATACGCTGTGTTAATACATCTTGAGTAGTGGTTCCCCAAAAACGCTATACACAATGTTTGAATGAATGATGAGAGTGAAGTTTTAAAGTTAAAGAGCACTCAACTTTAAATAAATAGCAGAACATATGTTAGAAAAAAGATGTTAAGTTGAAACTATCCCAACAAAAATTGAACTGTGATTTGTTTTTCCTTAAATGGTAGATTAAGACGCAACATAATCCAAACACCAAGTACAAAACCAATAATCATCATCTATAAAAACAAATCAACCTTCAATTTTCAATAGGATAGTTTCAACGTAATCAACATCAAGCAAAACCAATCGCGTAATCAGATACTTTTGGGTTTTGATGTAATCATCATCCTGTTCGTCTATTTATACCACTCGCTCATGGATTAGAGACCACCTCCACATTCATTCAATAACTTCAAGAACAGAGAAAAAGATGGAACTATCACTCGATAGATCAATCATTCAAGTCATCGTGGCGCTAGTTTTTGTAATATGTGCATGTCGTGTATCATCACGCGTACTAAATGAAGATACCATGTTACAAAAGCATGAACAATGGATGGCCCTTTATGGGCGTGCATATAGCGATCGAAAGGAGCAAGAAAGGCGGTTTACGATATTCAAGAACAATGTAGCATATATAGAAGAATTCAACTCAAAAAACCAGGCCTACAAGCTGAGTGTCAATAAATTTGCAGACCAAACACATGAAGAATTCAAAGCCACACGTAATAGGTTGAAGTCCCCATCAACATCAGCTCACACCACACCATTCCGGCATGAAGATGTGACCGACATTCCATCTAGCATCGATTGGAGAATGAAAGGGGCCGTTACTCCTGTTAAGGATCAAGGTCCATGCGGTAAGGCAATCATAAACTAGCTCCCATATGTACACACACATATATACGTATATATCTAATCAATATGTAGACCTATCTAATCAATAGGAAGCTGCTGGGCATTTTCGACAATCGCTGCAACTGAAGGAATTAACGAAATCGCCACTGGGAAACTGATTTCACTATCGGAACAAGAGCTGATGGATTGTGACACAAAAAGTGAAGACCATGGGTGTGAAGGCGGATACATGGCGAACGGATTTGAATTCATAGTTCAAAACAAAGGTATAAACACCGAGGAAGCATACCCATACACAGGATCAGATGGAACATGCAATACTAAAGAGGAAGGTGTTCATGCAGCCACGATAAGTGGCTATGAAAACGTACCTGCCAACGACGAGTCAGCACTGTTGAAAGCAGTGGCTATGCAGCCTGTTTCTGTTGCAGTTGACGCGTCGAAATTTCAGTTTTACTCAAGCGGTGTTATGAACGGAACTTGTGGTACTGATCTAGACCATGGGGTTACAGTTGTCGGGTATGGAACTAGTGATGATGGTATGAAGTACTGGCTCGTGAAGAACTCGTGGGGCGCGGATTGGGGTGAAGCGGGATACATCAGGATGCAGAGACATGTTGAAGCTAAAGAAGGGATGTGCGGTATTGCTATGATGGCTTCTTATCCAACTGCGTGAAGCAGGGGTATTGGTGTTCAATCAATGTAAAATCAAAGTTTTAATCATCTTGTACATATCGCTATGTTTTATACACTTCTGTTAGCTTTCTACTCAACTTACAAAATGAATTGATTACATGTTTTACCTGATGCAACTTCAAATCTTGAATCTGCACGGTTTTGAAACACGTATTATAAATCAAGAGTCGTATTGCAAGAGAATTCATACACTGAACGTGCTATAAACTGTACCTTAGGGGTTGGATGTGAAGGGACTTGATACCAAGAACTTTAATCCCGAATGATATTGTAGATCGCGATGCAATGATTGGTGTTGTTATATCCCATTAATTAGCTTTGCACGTTCATGCATCCACTTAATAAGTCGGCTAGAGCTTGTATTAAAAATGCTGGCTCATAAACAATGCCCACTTTTGGATCATGCATTGATTTAACATGTACCTGTAATGTTTATAGTTGAAAAGCACATTCAAATCTTATAGTAAGAAGTAATATTTGTTTCAAAATTTCCTATCTTTGGAAGTTTCCGAGCTAAAACATTGAAGTTGGTTCATAGGACTTGTCACAGTTTGTTAATTATTCGAGGGTATTGAAACAGTGACATGACGAAATTCACAATTTTTGTACACAATTATAAACAAATGAAAAACAGGTAATATGTACGATAAATTATACATCTATAAGACTATGAGAAATATATATACCACATTAACGATCCCTTTGGCAGCCAAGCATTTGATATCTACAGGAATTTGACCATCTTTCGGCACAAAAACAGTGTTAATATACTCACTTGGCTGTAAACACCACAATGCATAAACAAATTAAACTGACAAGGACAGTCCACAACTGTAACTCAAATGTTCATTCATCACTCACATTGTTTTTTAGACGGTTATTGAGATGTCCGTAAGTTCTATTTAGAGCATCTGTGACGGCAGTAACAAAGCAAGAAGCAGAAAAGCCACTAGTTTCTCGATCATAAGTACCATTTAACAGAAGTACCTGATATTAAAGATATAAGAAATCACAACCGTCCAATGTCCTATACCATCACCGAATTTACTCAAAAGCATCCTAGTAATAAAGAATTTTAAAATCGAATAAAAATGTATTGAAAGACCCTCTGGTTGAGTTTAACCCACTAACCTTTGCACATGATCTAGAAGCTATGATCTCCCCAACTCCTAGCAACACCTGTGTAATTAGAGCAACGATTATACGAATTAACCATGAAAATTTACTTTAGTAATCACAATTAATGATGATTTGGACTTACCAGAGAGGGGCAGATGGAAGTAAAGAGGGATCCCATACCATATATAATGCAATCCACGTTCCTCAACTGTTCTAGAACAGATGGATTTACATTAGGGAAGACCTGCATAACAGGAACAAATAAAAGCATCAATAGTTCCGGTGATTAAGGTAAGATCTAGGGTCGAAAAGGTGTAAAGATATATAACAGCATTGTGTTAAAAAGCCTGAGGCGCACCGAGGTGATAGGGTCTCAGAGCCGAGGCACAAAGCAAGACGAGAAGCCACACGCATCTCGTATTTGAGGCGCAAGATATTTATATAATATCTTTTATGTTTCTAATAGGTTCCTATCATCAATTACCTTTAGATGTAAATAACCCCTATATATGATTTAATATATAAATAACCTTTATGTACAACCTATTAAGCTATTGTAGTGTGTACAATCTTCTGAGGCACAAATTTAGCCCATGTACAAGAGGCCCCCCAATGTCCGCGCTTCAAGCATTTTTTACTTGTGTTTAATTCATGCCTCATGTCACCCGCCCCCTTATAGGCTTATACGGTCAGAAGTGCGAGACACATCACACGAGGGTGCCTCTCGCTATTTAAAATCAAGATAACAGCTAAAATAAAGATTTTAGCTGACAGAAACTTCAAGTATCTAAATAACCAAATGATTCACCTCATGCAATAAATTGCTTCCTTCACTGGACATGTAGAAAACCCGCTTTATTCTTGAAGGAAGTGACGAAGAATTTACCTATATAAGAAAAAGGGCTATCGTTTTGTCTTAAGTGTTCAATTAGAAGCCGGAAAAATCTTGAAATGCAGGTTTACCTTATCTATAAGCTGCAACGATCCACAAGTGGGATGAGATATTTCATTCTGACCACGTATTATCGTTCCATCCTAAACTTCAGAAGAAAAACAGCAGGTAAGAAGATTAATAGTAACACTGAACAACAAGTTAAATATTCATGACAATGCATAGTTAATCGTACCCATAATTCACACCCCAAAGTAAGTCGATCATTCGTGGATATCACTGGAAGGACAAGACTTTCGGTGGGAATCTGAGAAACACGTGAAAATAAAAATATTGCAGCATCCAGAGACTGAAAAAATATGCGTGCACCTGCGAAGAAGAAGTTACCAATGCTGGAAAAAGGTATAGAGTTAGATAATTTAGTTAAATTTCTTTCACGACTAGCTAATATTACTTGATTGACTCCGCATACATAGCATTTTGTATCAATTTCATCACATAATTGAAGAAAATCCATACAACTGAAGGCCTATATAGTTACCTAAAAACTTAACCAAATGAAAACCGTTATGCATACCTGCCATTACTAAAGCAAAATGACTCATTTGTTCTTCGAAGGATCTGCAAGCGAAAAAAATCTACTAAAACCGATTTTAAGAATGTACAAAGAAGTGTGAATAAGCAGCTATAAATCATTCTAGAGAATTTTATATCAAGCGTAAATTCATAGCACACACAGTGGCACAAAGGTATCGTTTACGTAAAATTTATTTCAATAGCATAATGAACACACAGTAAGTTTTATACAAAAGTTGATTGTAAATAATAACTACAGAATTAGTGAATAGCAAAAGGAGGAAACCTGGTTCTGAAAATAGGCGAGAAAAGCACGAATGGTTTCTCTGTAGGGCTTTGAAACATCTTTCCAAAGAGGATGCTCCCCTTCCACGATACCATACCTGTTAATTATGAGCTTAGCATGCTAGCAAGTGACATGATCATATTTATTTCGACACTTAAAAGAAAATACCATTCTAACTTGGCTTCTTGTGCATCAAGAGGCAAACGATAACCTAGTAAGGTTCGGACTGCAAGAGCCTCAGAAGTACTTTGATCAGACAATCTCAAGCATCTTGACCGTATGTCTCCAACTGCTGGACCGCCTGACATATGAACAAAAACATTTCAGTCGATTCAAAAAAGAGAAAACAAAAGGAAAATATCTAAGTATGAACTGCACTCTCGGTTGCAACAAGTGTGAGGTGCTCTAAGGAGTATAGGTCCTAAAAGCCGAGGGGCAAGGTGAGAGCTTCGTGGTAACCATATAAGTTTTACATACAACCATAAGCTGCATCTCTCTCATGTCTTCTACATATCAGCCTTTTAATCAAGTAAACCATTCATAATCTCTTCATCCTTTTGGTCATTTTTACATATCAGCCTCCTCTAGAACCCATATTTGACTAATTTTCATCCACATGTACATGAAGAGCCACCTCAAGACCCTTTTCCCAATTGCCTTGTGCCTCACATTTGTCTCAGGCTGATTTTTAAACCCAAGAATTTGCATTGCACAATAAAGTAATTACATGTGTGGATTTTAGCGTATAGTAAAGGAAATGATACTTGATCAATCTACCCAAAACACGCACGATCCAGGTACATTGATCGATTTCACAAATCAGCCTTTTAATCAAGTAAACCATTCATCATTTTGGTCATTTTTACACATCAGCCTCCTCCAGAGCCTATACGTTTGACCAATTTTCATCCACACCTACGTGAAGTGCCGCCTCAAGGCCCTTCCTAATTGCTATGTGCCTAAGGCGCGCTTTTTAGAACCAAGAATTTGCATTGCAAGATTAAAGTAATTACAAGTGTGACTTCAGTATAAACCAAAGGAAAGGATGCTTGTTCAATCTACCTAGAACGCGAACGATCTCAGCTGTGCTTCCACCATCATCAGAGACCGGAAGAACATGAGCAACAGAAGTAGTCAACTTCTTAAGCTCCTCAACAACACCATTAAACGCAGTCCCCCCTGCAACAAAATCATCATTACACAAGTAGCTACAAAACATATAATTCAGAGCATCATCATTCCTTTCTGAATACAATACACAGAATCTAATTCAAGAAACAAAACAATCAATCAGTGAACTTTTTTCCAAACCCTAAAGATCACGAACCCACAAATTATACACTTCTAATGAGAACCCACATGGTACATTCCAAAATATTTCAGAAACAAGAATTCAAATCAAAGGGTGGAGAGATATGTACCAGAGAAAACGAGAATTGAAGGCTGGAGAGAAGTTGCAGGGGGAGAATTATGAATCTTGATGGAATTTGGGGACGACATGAAGATGGATCTTGAAGATGATAAAGAAGATTGAATTTGAAGTGGCTTACATAGTGGATGATTGCCCAATTTCAACATATTCATAGTTTAATCATTAATCTTCTTCTGCTTCAATCAATCAACGAGCATGAATTGAAAATGAACAGAGTCGATCCCCTTTACCCGTTAGAATAATCTTACCTTCAAAGTTTTAGTACCATAAAATAATAAAATAAAAAAATTAATTTTTTAAGTACCAAAGGTTAATCAAAATAACAATTTTAATTCAAAAGTTTAAAAATAACTTTTTTAGTTCAATAAATTTATTTTTTTGACAATGTCATCTGGGTCGTTAACACCGATAGTCATTTCTGTTAAGTTAGTGTAAAAGGATTATAGTGCATCTGATAGCATAATAAACATACCCCACCCTACCCTCTTTTCTTCACATTTTCAGTCTTCTCTCTACTTTAACCATCGTCGGATGAGCCAAGCTCCACTATCGTTTGAAGCCACTAGCTCTTGAGCAACCGCCACTTCTCTCTCCCCTATCTCCATACTGTCTTATCGCTCTCATCGCACACGACCATCTCTTGTGAATCACTCACCAAAGTAGCATCACCAACGAACTCCCCTTACTTCTGATTGAGACCAGACACCATTGATTGTCTATCTTCGATTTAAAGCTTCTATTAGGACTTTTTGTGGAGAGAAATATTTTCGGTTTAGATTTGATGGTTCTATCTGGTTAAAGCTTCAACTTAAAGCTTTAGTCGTGTTCCCTCTGTTTCCATTACATCTTGAAATAATGGTAGACAAAACCCTCACAATGATGGTGGTTTATTGTGTAGATTTTGTTTATTTCAGTTTAGGGTTTGTGTAAACCCTATCGATTTGTTATCATTATCGATTTCAGTTTAAGCGATTCGAGGTTCTTCATGGGTGGCTATTAATTTGGTGGTGGTTTAAGGCGATGATGATATTGATGATGATAGGTGAAAGGAGAGGGAGAGGGGGGAGAGTGTAGGGAAATAGAGAGATTTACTTGAAAAATATAAATAGTTCTTATTTTCTTTCGAAAAATTTATGTTAGGGGAACATTATAGTCCTTTTACATTGATTTAATGGAATAATACAGGCGGTGTTAACAAACTGGATGAAATTTGTTACAAAAGTAAAACTATTGAACTAAAAAATTATTTTAAAACTTTTATACTAAAATAGTTACTTTGACTAGATCTTAAGGACTAAAATAGTAATTTATTTTATTTTTTAAAAGGCTCTCTAAATCTTTAAAAATATATGTAATTTATTAATTGTGAAAAAAGAAACTTGAGTAAACTTTACTTTTGTTCCTTGTGATTTGGTTGAAATAATGGTGTCTTTCAAAACGTTTTAAAATTATGATTTTACTCCTTGAGATATGAACTTTTTCTCATTTTGCTCCAACCCACTAACACCTTTAGATAATTTGTTATAATGGAAGGGCATGGCATTTTAGTCTTTTCACTTATAAAGACAAATAATGTAATTTAGATATAAATAGATGGACTACTTGTGTAAATTAGTAGGTCACCTTCTTCACCCCTCACCTCCCATCCCCTCCCCCCTGCCACCACCACCACCTTCATCATCATCCATCAACATCATCATCATCATCCACTCATCTTCATCTTCCACACATTATCCATCACTTATCTTTCTCTTTAATGTGCGACAATTTATGGCGGAAGTGGAGGTCGACGATGGTGGTTGTGTTGGTGGTAGGGGAGGTAAGCGGTGGTGGATGTGTTGGTGGAGGCGGAGGTCGACGATGGTGGCTGTGTTGGTGGTGGTGGAGGTAGCGCGGTCGACAATGGTGGCTATGTTGGTAGAGGTGGAATTCGATAGTGGTGGTTGTGTTGGTGGTGGACGGAAACGTGGGTGGTGCGATGATGGTGATCGACTCTCTATCTTGATGGAGTCCGATGGTGATGGTGATTAGGGTGGTGGTGGTGATTAGGGTGGTGGTGGTGATTAGGGTGGTGGTGGTGATTAGGGTGGTGGTGGTGATTAGGGTGGTGGTGGTGATTATGGTGGTGGGGTGGTGATTTGGATCCGGAAGTGAAAGAGGATGAGATAATTTATTTTTATTTAGTTTGAATATTTTGGATAAATAGTTCTTTAGTTTATAAAGCATGTTAATAAGTATTTAATTAGCTTTATAAGTAAAATGATCAAAATGCTCTTGTTTTTAACAGAATTAATTAGCAGTGCTAGTGGGTTGGAGTTAACCGAGAAGAATTGCAAACCATAAGAAGTAAAATCATGATTTTGAAACCTTTGAATGAAAACTGTTATTTATACCAAACCATAGGGAGCAAAAGTGGACTTTACTCAAAAAACTTTAAAAAATGCTTTGGTGCTCTCTATTACAGCTCAAATATTATGGGGATGTATCATAGTAAAATTATTGGCGTGGTAACATAAGATGATACAAACGTTTTTTTGAAGTCATTAAAAATTAACAAGATAATATCTACGCCAATAAAAAATCGATGCCTTACATACGCAGTGCATGATCTCTACACTATAAGCAGCATTTACCATACATTAAATAGCAAGATCGATGGGTTTCCAACTTCTTGCCACGTGTTAGAATTATATTACTCTCCAATCTTTTTTCCTTTAATTTTTGAAAGACTATTAAGAAGGAAACACTCTTACAAACTAGTGAGTGCACTTCACATGTGGCGACTCATCTAGGTTTGAAACCTAAACCTAGCATTTCTATCAATTTTTTGATATTTTTAAACTTTGTTACAAGTTTGATTTGCATTAAATCTTAGTTGATGAGAAAAAAATCCATCACAATAATTAACGATGACAAACTAGTTTATTATTAACTAGCTTTAGTGAACCCGTATATTACACGGGTTGAATAAATAAAATATTAAATAAAATGAAAATATTAATTATAAAACGATAGACTAAGACATTATATGATTGAAATTATGTATGAGTAACAACTTTAATAAATAAAACAATAATATGAAATTTTTAATTATTTTTTTTTTGTTTTTTTGAAAGATAAACTAAACATTTTCTTTTAAAATAACGTTTTAAAAAAAATTATTTTTAAAAATCTCTTTACTATAACTCCCTATTTTAGTTATTTTTGTTTTATAAAAACTTTACTTTAAAAAAACCAAATTTAAAATATTACATAAAAATAGTTTTATATTTTAGAAAAAAATCTTTTTATAAAAAAATATCTCTATAGAAATAACATTAATAAAAATATATTTCTTAATCTATTAAAAACTACTTATAATGTAAAAATAAATAGATAATATTATTAGTAATTAATATGGTTATTTAATAATGGAGAGAAGCGGAAAAAGTTGCATGAGAATAAATATGGTGGTGACACGTGTTATACTCATTTACCCTTTTATTAGAGTTGAAAGATAACAGTAAAGATTTTAAAATGTAAAAATTACATTTCAATCTCGACATAGTGGTTTATTTGTAACTTTGTGTTACCATTTTGTATGTTTAAGCTTAATTGGTTAAACCTTTAATTTGACTTAATTACACGGGTGGTCCCTGTGGTTAGGCCTGATTTCACTTTTGATCCCTAACTCTTAAACATTACAAAGTTGGTCCAATACTTGGTCCAAACGTAACAAACTTGGTCCCTGAAGTGAATGGGCGTTAACTTTGACTGTTAAATTTATTTAAATGACTAAAATACCCCTAATAAAAACCCTTCACCGGTCACCACTTTCAGCCACCCACTACCCCTTTCCATCGCCGACGACTCACCTTCCACCATCAGTGACTCGCCTTTAACCCACCACACTTCATCTTCGCCGCCACCACCAAGAACAATGATAGATCGATCAGAGATGACGATATTGTTTTCATGTGATGATGAATATTGTTTTATGATGGAACAATGGATCTGACCAGAGTTAGGGTTTCGAGCATAGATGGTGTTGTTGGTGACGGTGGCTGAAGGCGGTGCTGGAGTTGACAGTGGTTGAAGGCTGTGACGCCCTAAACCCAACAGGGCACCGGAGGCACGTCACGCAGTTGGATTAGTATTTTAAACATAAATCAGAGCTTTCTACTTACAGCGGAAAACTTAAACAACTTACATAATAACCCAACTTTAAAAATATGTTACATATAATTGTATTTAATTATACATTGCCCTATTTACAGTATTAACAGGTCCTATATCCTATGCCAGCAGCTACTCCGGGATAGCATCACGTTCAGCTCATACTTGCTTTTCTCTATTATTAGAGAATCCCTCCTTACCTAGCACACACAACATACTCAAAACATCAGATAAACTTGTGAGTTCTAAATTTTCATTAAAACATTAACAACACCTTTACATACACAAAAGTTATAATATTATATTGGTAATATTATAAAATCAACTTTTATCATTACTTGATCCCACCGGACTTGTCCCATAGAACATCGGTTTCCCCACATCGCAGAAACATCGGTTGCCCACATCCAGCAACTACCAGTTTCCCATACCCAGTAACTAT
>BJCO01364240.1:0-10766 GCA_018326465.1 Flaveria floridana
AAACAGTAGGGTTGACTTGATCAACAAACACTTTTATACACTTCAAAAACATTTGTAAATGATCAATCTCCTATATATGGCTACAATCAATATTTGTCACAACAATGGTCTACTATTTTAATTTTAGTTAGGAAGTTGTATACTTGTATGTAAGAAAATAAGTTCTTTATTTCTATTTATTATGATTAACCTATTAGATCCATTGGTGATAAAACACAAACCAACAACTTTACCCATTCGCAGATGATAATGCGCAGTTGCAAAAATAATCAATGTGCAGTTGCAACCATATAATAAAAATAATCAAGTCATAAAAATAATCAGCCATACTAAATTAACTAGAAGAAAAAAGTTTGATCAATAACTTCTATAATACAATGTGCAGTTGCAACCATATAATAATCAATACCTTAGCAGATGATAATGCCTCTCCAAATGATCCTTTAAACCCTTGCTTCTTAATCAGACCAGAACCTTAAAGATCACAAAAACAAAATGCCAAGATCAGAACACAAGTTCCTAAAACATAAAAAGCAAGTTAGACAAAATAAGAAGGCAAAAAAATGGTTAGTCATAGCAATCCTAGCTTCAACAAATAACAAGAACAAATAAAAAACAAGGAAAACAAATGATAAACCTTAAAAGACACTATACCAATTATCCAACTATATCATTCATTATCAAGCATCCACAAATACCAACTAAACCATGTTATTATTGACAAACAGGGCAGAGGACTTCATAATTAGCTTTGGCATAGAAAGTACATTTGAGTGCCACAAAAACTTTAAAACAAAATAACCAATATTCGCCTTTAGATCAAAAAAGGAGAACTTATCTTCACATTTGATTACATTGTAATTCATGTGTGAAGAAATCCAGATGTGACCTCCATTCACATGTGAAATGATTTGATTTAAACCCTTTTCATTTTCTTATCTTAGAGCCAAAAGTGTTCTTTCATTCTCATGTTTAGTTGAAAGCACTATATGTATCAACTATAATGAAAACACTCATTAAAATGAAAGCACTCATCCAAAAATTCAATTGAAGCAGATCCAGATTTTGCCAAATTAACACCCATTGCAGATTAACATACTAACATAATTCCAAAACTAGAATGAATTCAAACGATGAAATGATATACCAGAAGTCGTATTAAAAGCATTGTTTCTGTCAAGACCATGTGAAGTCCTCCTAACAGCAACAAACGATCCACCACCACCTCCTCTATCCTCCATCACGAGCAACAAACACATAACACGAACACACTAATCCACTTTAATCTCCACCATTTCCACCAGCAATCATAGGCGCATAACTTCTTCAATATCTCAATGAACTAGCAAACTGAAACAAAACCTAATTCATCCAAAATCCAATCAAGAAATCACACCGATCACACATTCCACAATCAAAATCAATGAAAGAACAATAATAAATCAGGAATCAACACATAATGGACATACATTAAGAAAGCTTACGGTGTGATTCTTGAAGGCAAATGGACGGGCTGTTTAGGGTATTAGTTAGAATAGAATAAAATGGATAATAGAAAATTGTAGTTCGAACAACCACAAAAGTTCAAAATCAGAAAACGTAAATCGAACCAGGGTATATTGTTCAATCGTCCTTGGTTTGTCGTTTGAAAGATGAAGAAACCATTTGAAATAGAAGCGGTGGTGAAATCCAAGCTCCAATATTGAAGCGTAGTTGTAGATCCAAACGGTAATGGTGAACAATCTGGCGGCTTTAGGGTTTTTCCATCAACAAGATGAACCGGGTCGAAATATCCACGGTAGGAGAGAAGATGGTGAAGAACAAGTGACTGGGGCTGTACGAGCGACTGGTGAAGATGGCCTGTGGTGGTGAAGATGGTGAAGATGGCCGAGCGACTAGGGCTGTTTGGGCTGTACGAGCGACAACCGTGAAGATGGGGGGGAAGATGGCCGAGCGTCGAAAGGGGGTGGGTATTGGGGATTTGGGGAAGAAAGGGGTTTGAGGATTTGGGGTCGGAAATAAGAGGAGGGAATCGATTTGGAGTCGAAAGGGGGAGTAGGGGGAGATATTAGGCGGGTAATAGTTTATAAAAAAATTTAAACAATGACAAACGAAGATGACACGCAAAAATGCGTGTCATCCTTTCTAAGAATATTTTAAAATATGACAAATATTTTATGATACGCGTAAATGCGCGTCATCTTTTTTCGCGCGTCATCTTTTGCGCGTCATCTATTAACAGTTTTCTAGTAGTGGGATGAGGGGTATATATGCAATTCTCCTTTTGTATATATGGTTTTTAACTCAACATTCTTAATCTACTACTAATCAACAACATATTTGTTACATCAAATCATCATAGACGGGACTCGAACTCTTGACCTTAATAAAATATCGCCACTTTAATCGCGATGGCTTTACCAATGGACCAAACATTCCAAACCCCACCCGAATTGTCTTTTTATATGGTTTTGAAAGCTATCATCTTGAATGTTTAATTCGTAACTTAAGAGAAAATATATATTTACATTCATGTATAATACTCGAGACCTTGTGCGGATATGTTCATGACAGTTTGTGGCTGAGGCATTTTTCTGATGTACGAGTTCACGGCCATTTGTGTGTGCCCTTTCAATTTTACTTTTTGGAGACACTAATCATGTGGTTTTTCTAATTGTAATCTAAAAGATGAAAGAATCGATGAAAATGGTGCCAGATGGTTGGTTCATATTTTGAGAGTAACGGAAGCTAGTTAGCTTTAGTTTAGCACCTAAAGCTAGATATGTTGGTATGCATTTTAGCACCTAATGATATGGGTGTGCAAATTAGCTAAGGCTAAATGTAGTGGGCGTAATAGGTAGCCCGTGAAACCCTATATACGAGATTATATAAAATTTTGATGCTTTAAACTGCTGACACTTTCTTATATTATAA
Source organism: Flaveria floridana (assembly GCA_018326465.1). Classification (NCBI taxonomy): domain Eukaryota; kingdom Viridiplantae; phylum Streptophyta; class Magnoliopsida; order Asterales; family Asteraceae; genus Flaveria; species Flaveria floridana. Next base: position 2,935 of record BJCO01364240.1, read on the forward strand.
ACTAGTATCGGCGCCTGCACCATGTGACGGGGTACGTAATTTTTCGTATCTATAGTCGTAATTTTGTGATTGTATTTTTGAAAAGGTTAACAAAACATGAGTGTTAAAATTTGTAACGAAAAATAAAAGAAAACAAAATGTTCTTGCATGAAAAAAATATATATAAATTAAATATTAATCAGAAGGAAAGAAGGGAAAATTTTTTATAAAAAAAAAAAAGAATAAATTTATAAAAGTACCATCCCAAGTTAGGACCCAAGTTGAATGGTGTGGGGCACAACTTAGGCCATGTTTGGCTTTCCATCTCAGAAGTCCTTTTTAACTTTTGGAGGGGTGAAATGACAAAAATGTCCCTCCAAATAAGTTAATAAGTTACAATTTCTAGCTTATTGACTTATTTGGAGGGGTATTTTTGTCTTTTTACCCCTTAAATAAGTTAAAAGAAGATTCCAAATGAAATCCCAAACATGCCCTTACTAGCAAACAAAATGCCGTTTTGATTTGACGTTAACTACCCCCATCAAAATACATTTATAAGCTTATAAAAAACATGCTAGAGAAAAAAAATTGGCCTAATCACAAAATGACATGTGGCGAAACCGCCCAAGTCAACCAATGTTGATTTAGAATTGTAGAACCCTTCTTCAAATGTAAATTATAAAAATAGTTAGGTTATTAAAGAGAAATATATGTATAAAAACAGTTAGGTTAGTAAAGAGAAATATACGCTTATCTTTCACTGGTTAATCCTAGTAAGACACAAGGAAAATACAATTTGAATACCAGAAAAATCCTTATTCATAGTGACAATGCCACTTGAAGTATTCAATCCTTAATTGGCTCTAATTAAATTGCAATCTAATATAGCCTTTGAACCATGGATATAAAATCACAATTTTTTCAAAGATTATACTCTTCCATTTGAAACACCACCACCACATTACTAATTAAGATACCTGTAACAAAATCACTTGATCTCTCAAAATCACTTAATTTATTTCACATATTATATCACTTGATATCTTGGTTAGATTTTTATTGAATATTTTTATGTTAATTAATTTAAAAAATTTGGACGGTAAAAGATATCATTCTAGAGACACCAAAAGATTTACAAACATTTAATGTCTGATCGATCAATCCCCCTATCAAACTTATTATGTTATTCGAAAAGCCTGGGTCGGATTAAATGAATGAGTGTACATATCTTGGAAAGTATATATGATATTTCAAGAAAAGCATACAAGTGTGGATTCCAAGTATATATGCGATCATAGTAAATTTGAGAAGAAAGAAAATAAAAATAATGAATAAGTTACTTTAGTTTAGAGGAAAAGCTAGAATCATATGAAATGGATAATTGGATATGCTACTTATAGAGAGGCATATCCAATGTCATTGACCTCCTTCATGCTGTAAGTTGGTCTAGCAACTGAATGTGATATTGACAGGTAAGCATAGCATCCCATTGGTATTGACATACTTTATTTCACTTTTCTAAGACCACTGACTAAAGTGAATTACTAATGAATTATGAATATATAATCTATACATAACAGATGTATAGTTATTGTTGTTTGATTTACGATTTATCTTTAAGTTTATTCGTTAGTCGCTTATTTCATATCCACATTAAATCACTCAAGTTCCTCAAAGCCTTACCAGCACTTTGTTTTCCTTAATTAAGGTTTTCAGTGCTTAGGGGTTATCCAGATTAATGTGTTTGTTCAGTTGAATATCAACATCAGTTGGATTAAAATTCAAATGTTGGTACAAGCCCCAAGCACTCACCAAAACACACACATGCACCTGCTTTAACTTTCATGCTATCATTCATACTTCAAACACTTACATAAACATATAAAAACAAGACATGTAAACATAGATTAGTGCTCCTACAAAATAGACCCTTACTTAACACCTACTACTCCACTACTAAGATTCATTCAAAATAAAATTTGGAGCATAATTTACAAAACACATTACTCAAATACTAGACCCGTGATGGTTGACCAATCCGACATCAAGATTAACATAATTAAACCAATATCAATTATGTAAAGTTAAGTTTTCCAATTTTTGTTGTAATGGTAGTTTCAGTGGGGATTACAAGTTTAATTAAGGAGATGTTCAATATATTTTCTCCATGTCAAATGGATAGTTTTATTTGCAACATGGCAAGTAATACATCTTTGCGTTAGTCATATGCAAACTCAGTTCAGATGTATCAATTTATATAATATTTCTTTCACCAGAAAAATGGCAGGTCCTAGACTACACTAAACTAGAAATACACATATATATACTTGCAATGTAAAGTAAGGAAATGGAACTACTTACTCCTAAAAGTTAGAACCACTACTCCATAACTAGGACGCACATACTCCAGATAGTTGAACACATAATCACATGATCTAAACTGCCTAGTAACTGCTTGACAACTTCAACCGACCCATTTGACCCATGACTGCCATCCTTTGACCCAGATTTGACCCATCAAGATTAACTTACAAGTGCTTTGGTTTCTGTCATATCATCCATGTCAGATTAAACATGTTCGTCACAAATCACCAGGACGATCTACATATAATTATCATTTGCCAAGTATATGAAGAACAATACAAAATGAAAAACTTGACTAGAACATTGACATCATGATAACTAAAGCATGATAGTACTTGGAGGTTGCATCAAATGTTTAGATGCCAGATTAATAGATAAATTTAACTAATGCAGAGAATATTTGCAATGACCATAATGTCAGTACTCGATACACTATTCATTGATTTAATAGATAGTAGAAGGTAATAAAACACTATTCAGATAAATGCACTAATTAAAGTTGGATTTGAGAAACTTATTCATGCATATAATGTCTTTAACACAATTACATGTGCATACAAATTCCTCTACAAGATCTCTTGCGGGCATATTAAATATTGTGCAGAAAATGGGAGAGCTGCAGAATTGCAGGGCAATTCTCCTTTGGCAGAATGCGCTCCAACTAAATACACTTGAGCGCGTTATCTTCTGCCGAAGGAGAACTGCACTGTTATTCTTCTCTACCTTATGCTTGTTGTTTACTCTGTCTTCCTTGCATGTGTTGTGGTGGTGTCTCCGGTATGCTTTTTATCATGTAAATAACAGTATATCTCAAGTACATTCCATAGAAGAAAAGTTGGTTTATTCTAGGCATGATGCCTTTGAGATTTTGCTCCACATCTAATATATAGTTGTAACAAGATGCTCCCATTATGTAGATTCTCTCTTGATTAATGAACTTCTGGTTTGAATTTTTTGTAACCTTCTGATATTTTTAAATTTCCAGCTATCCTTTATTTACTCGCTGGTCCATTTTAAATGTATCAGTGCATGAAAGATACTAAATTACTGATGGTTAACTTTTGTGAGCGTGCAAAGAATGTTGAGTTTGGAGTTCTCTAAATCATTTAGTAGAAGTTAGATAGCAGCAAGGGGATCTATGAGTTTAAAAGATCTCGTTGCAACTTAATTAACCTTCAACCAAGATCTTATTTTCTTGTGATGAGTACTCTTGATTAGTTATCCACCAACTCACTCACACACATATTTTTTCTTCATATAATCAGATTAAATTCATTGTCAACCTCAGTTTCCATATTTTTCCATATATAATTGATAGTTATCAGAATAGCATGAATACGATCTAGATTAAATGTACATGATCAAAATAGTATCGAATGGCCTTGACTAACTCTTAGTTTACAGACCTTTTTTAGCGTGATAATGTTTATAATAAAAATGTACATATTGTATACCATACTTGATGATCGAGAGAATGAACAACCATTGCAGAGATAAAGCGTAGATGTATTTTAGTTAATTGCTTCTGCATAGGCAGCAGTGATGGGGAACTAGCTAGAAACCTTGACTTTTGATGTTTTAAAGCAGCCATAAATTGGTCATGAAAATTTCTCTATAAGAATAGGAGTTGGGAGGACAAAGCTTGCTTTAGTTTGTGTTATATATGTGAGCATACTAATCAGTATGCTACAGATATAAAACTCTATAACAGAACTGTTTGTACAGATCGTTTAAAAGATCACATAAACACATGATTTGAACACAACGTACATTAATGTTAGACTCTTTTTGTATTATGTTAACCAAAAAAGAAACAAAACACCATAATCTCAAAATACATCTCTCAGGTACTAGAAAGAAAGAAAAAATACCCTACCTAAATTGAAGACTACTCCTAAAAATTAGAAAACTGACCCACGATTAATGACCGACTACTTTGACCCTAATAACATAAATAACTTGTGACTAAAGAAGCTTTCTGCTGAGCCGCATTCCACCCCATGACCCATATCCTTGATGTTTTAAGATTAAAATTACAAGAACCGTTCTAGACTTTTTGAATCACTTTGATCGCTATGCGTTTTAGCTTGCGTTAAGCATGTGACTTTCAATAAGTTATGGCAAGGAACAGTGGAAGCTAGGATTCACACTTGAGACCTTCGGGAGATCAAGTGCTTACCACTGCATGATCCCTTTACAGTTTTTTTGTTTTTTTACCCCCTTGCTTTTTTAAGTAAATTTACTTGTTTTAATGAAGATGAGTTAAAACTTAATGCAAGAACAATGAGAACAAGAAGGAAAGCAAGAGAAAAGAAACTAAAAAGAGGTTCTTGAGCCATGAACCTTAAGAAAACATACTAACTTTGGGAATTTAAAGCGAAGTGGTATAAAATGTATATTTGTAACAACAACATACTTTCATAGTTTCATAAAACCAAAATGTAATTTTATCTTTTCCCTAATTACCTTGTTATATATAATATTGCACTTTACTAAATATTTACTTGTAACTCATTCAAGAAGAATAGTCTAGTGGGTGAGGTAGTCCATTTGGTCTATAAACCCTACATTGGTTGCCCATACAACCGATGTGGTACAAGTATCGTACATTGTAATGATTTTGGTCCATAACATACTAGCACTGATATGATTTCTTTACTAATAAGTCTCATTAACACAAGTGTAAGTGTCATATCTAACTTTTTCGCACCTCTTTTTGTTACAGCCATTTACTGGTAACCAATGTGCTTTTAAACTTTCACATGTGGCATTGTTTTCTTCTAATGTCATATTATTTTTATTGTGCGTCAACTCTCACTAAGAAGACTTGTTACATATGCATATGCTCTACTTTGGATGCTATGTTAGCCCAGAGTATGTGCAATAGGAGTATCAACAGGCTGGCTTGCAATCAAGCAATCGTGTGACTAGATATGTTGAAGGTAACATGCTCTCTCCATATCCTATCAATAGTTTCTTAACAAGATATGCAACAGTCACTTGCAAACTACAAAATCCCATCATGTAGCATGCATAAAATGTCTTTTATGAACTTCCATGGTGCGTTAGGACTTGCCTTATACATGTTGGCCCATTTTCGATATCAAGCACAATAACATGAACATGGTTTTGCGATGAATCACTTGTCACGACTCTGATGTATATTATGAACAAAAAGCATACAAATGAACTGATTCTACACATCTATTTATACTAAAACATAACTTGCTAACGAAGACTCCTAATTAAACTCAAACTAGAAAACTAAAACCGTCTTATTTGACTCAAACTCTTACCATACTAGATAAACATATCAAACAAATAATTATATAGACTTAAATAACAACCTTTTAGTTACCTCGACCCATATCCACTTACCCAAAGACTTAGATCTTTCCCCAAACTCGTTTAACATGTGAGCAATAAAGATTATATCCATCAATACTTTATCTCATTCTTGCCATGATTTTATGTTAAAAACGCATGTATATACTTAATTTCTTATGATGATACGTCAAAAAAAAATTATTTCTTACTAGTCCATTGTAGGCTGCATTGTAAACGGTAGAGATTTAGAATTACAGGACAATTCTCCTTTGGCAGAATTCACGTGCTCCAAAATCATGGAAATGCTCGGAGTTTCTGCCCAAGGAGAATTGTGCTGGTATTCTCCTCTACCTTATGCTCACTATTTCTCTTGCTTGTGTTCTGGTTGTTTCAGGCTCAAATTATCGGCCTTTTATAAAGTGCGTGGAAGTTTCTTTTATAAATATTCTTTTGAAATAAGTTGGTTTATTCTAGGTATGATGCCTTTGATCTTTTGGTTCCCATCTTCAAGTTTTTAATGAGAAGGTCCCCAGTACCATATGTGCTATCTTGATGTTTAAAGGGGAAAGTGATGTCCTTAACTAAGAACATAAGTACTTTGAATTGTAAGTCTTTTGGTATTATCATTGTTCCAGCCAACATTTAAAGACTTGTTGATTGACTTAAGTGTTTTTTTTTCTCATTATCACAATGACCATTTTACAAAATGATCATGCGAAACATATTTTATTTTTACAAAATAAAAAGACTTAACTTAGCATTGGGAGTTCACGTCGCTTTCTCATCTTTTCCATGTCGAGAGGATCACTTAGATTATGGATTTCTCATTACCTACAATTGATGCAGGCGTATAATATTATACAATTGTCTAATCAATCGTTTATAAAAAAGAATTAAAAACGTTTTCTTATGTTCTTCTGCAACAAAGTATGGCAAACTACGTACCGAAAGAAACACAAACCAAGGAAACATTGGGATTTAGCATGTTTGATACGAAGATGATCCAACATTTCTCACACATATTAATAGAATCAAAAGCAAGTGAGCCAAAATGGTCTAACATAAAATCTATATAATTTCTATTCGTTTGAAGTTATGAGCCCATAATATATGGATGAAAGCCTAGTAGCAGGCACAACATTGTGACAAAACATAAGTAGTGGCCCGACTTTCTAACCCAAAATCATTCCTTTAAACCCAATGTTGACTTTGAGTCTTTGATAATTATTCCTGAAATTTGTTATCATGGTTGATTTTGTTTTAAATGTAGAAATGTGTCAATCTTGAATTTCATTAATTCAGGATTTAGATTATTGATTTTCTTCTAAAAAGGGTATTGTTTTTGTGCAAAGCTAGTCTTCCACCTTGATACATTAATAACAAAATGCTACTTTTAGAAGTACACCATTGAAAGGAAGCTTATACAATGTGACGTTGGTTCATTTGTAAATGAAAAAGGTTTTCTAGTTTTGGAAACAAAAAAATGTCTAGAATGACCAAGTTATATACGCACCTCCATTTGAACTAGTTGCTTGAAATGCAAAGTAAAAGTAAGTAGCAAATATATTTGTTTAGTTCGATTACATTACAGTTAACTTTTAAAGTAGTTTTAGTAGTACAGTTTTTTTTTTTTTGTATTTTTAAAACCTATAACTCATTAACAAGCAACAATTGAAACTACTACACTTAGAAAACAAGCAATCACGGGGAATATATAAAATTAACGTGGTTATATATCTAACTAGCTATAGTAACCCGTGTGTTACACGTGTTGAATAAATAAAAATTTAATGTAATAAAATTTATTAATTATAAAATAATATTTTAAGATATAATATCACTGAAATTATGTATTAGAAATGACTGTAAGTTATAAAATAGTGATATAAAACTTTATTTTTTTTTCAAAAAAAAATAAATAAACGTTTTGTTTTAAAACAAACCGTATAAAAATGTCATTGTTAAAAATTTTCTTATTATAACTCTTAAATTTAATTATTTTTGGTTTAAAAAACAACTTTTTAAAAATACCAACTTTAAATATTTCGTATTTTTAAAAAAAGTCTTATGCTTTAAATAAATTTATTATTTTATAAAAAAATTATTTATTTAGAAATAACATTAATAAATAGATCTCTTTATTAATTTATTAAATCTAAAAA
>BJCO01364241.1:0-15748 GCA_018326465.1 Flaveria floridana
ATAAAATATATGTATAAATCATATATAAATTACTTATATTTAATTACATATATAAATATAATTAAAATATAGTTAAATCCGGTCCATCCGGTCCGACCGGTCCGACCGGTCCGACCGGTCCGACCACCAAACCAGTAAGGCGTCCGGTTCGACGTCCGATCCGGTTCTGAGAACATTGATAACACTTTAACAAAATATATATTGTTTAATCACAAATTGTTTACGTCAGGGAATCGCAACTTGCTTTCCGTTTCCACAAAATCAATTACTTTGAGAAACCAATTGTTAATTCAACAATATTGATGGATCCGTGAATCACCAGAACATAAATCAATTTTAATTTTCAATAAACGTAAATTGTAAAAAAAAATTTATTGAATTGATATAATCAACATCGTTCTGATACCACATGTTGATTATATCTTGAAACATGGATCAAAACATGAAACCCTAATCATGTTTATTTAATCTTAAATATAAACTAAACATCAAAACAATTAAATATTACTTGTGGGAATAAAGATCTTTGATGAAAATGATGAAGCCATGATCGTGAGATTCGTTCCCGTTATGATGTCTAGAGGGATCGATGGATGATTTTGAGAGTATATGATTATTGGTGTGTTTTGGTTATCTCCATACTCCTCTATTTATAACATCTAAGGGGAAACCCTAATTATAATTATAGGGTATTTTTATCAAATAACCCCCTCATACTATTAGACTAATTATGTCATTTGGTAAAACTAATTTAAATGATCCGTAGGCCACATCTTACGGGTTATTTCTAACAGCATGTTGAAATGTATTTCTATCAACAATCTTTTTCTTTGAGCTATTGGCCCTTGGCTACTCAGATGATAATCAGATAAAGAACAAATAATATAAACCTTGACATTCTTTTCTAGATTCTATAACTGATATACATTCCTTTGTTGTCTTGATTGTATAACTGACCCACATGGCCACATACCCATTAGAGCAGAAGCAGAAATCTTTTCATCTTCAGGAAATAAACCAAAATCAAGAAAACAATCACGGGCTATTGGCATATCTTCAAGCACATCAACTCTGGCCCAAAGACTAAGCAATAACTGGCTCTCTTGATGACAGGATCAGGTGAAGGCTTGGAGAGATAAGCTGCAAATAATACATGAAAGAGCAGCAACCTTGGCGGTGGAGAAATAGAGATGGGCTTTCACCAAAGTACTTACTCCATGGGATAGGATCTGGATTGTGGTGGGATGAGGAGGTCCTAGCTCTTTGTGATCAAGGTGATGAACACCACACCACAGATACCACCTGGGAGGGTTGTTGCATTTGCAAAATAGTGCGCCAAGGAGGGTGAATGTGTCACACGATTTTCGTGCTAGTGTCATGTCATGTAAATGTTACACGGCGTCAGATTCAACTCCCAACCACGAACAGGACCCTTTTAGTAGCTACCTGAGTAAGGCTGCTAAATGAGTGGTGTTTGTAGGTTGGTGGGTCGAACCCAACACAAATATGAAGATTTGACATGACCCGGAATCGTGTCACACATGAACTTGAACATGACACGTGTACATACAAACTGACACGAACACACCCGTTTAACCCGAAAAAAAAAATTATTTAATTTTTTCACATTAGTACTTTAAAATTCTAAATTTACATGTTTTTTTTTTATTTCAAAGCAATTATGCTTAAACTATGCTAATTCTTTTTTAAAATTATAAATTTGACAAAAACTACACAAATACTATAAGCTATTATATCAAAACATATTTTAAAATACTAAAAAAATAAACAAATGGGTTAAGCGGGTGTTAAACAAACACAATCGGTTAAGCAAAACGTGTTAGCTGGCTTGTTCTAAAATTGACCTGAACCGTTTAGACTAAACCAAAGCCCATAAATTTCGTTTGGATTCGTGTCATATTACGTGTCATGTAGAAATTCACACCCAGTTACTCTAGAACTATCAGGCAATAAAGGTAGAAGAGGTCATTGCTAGCATAGGTGATTTTTATTTTTTCAAAAAAGAGCTTCCTAGGCTCTTTTGTCTACACCAAGAAGAAGACGGGCAGACATTTAAGTTTTCAAACTGTTTGATTTTCGGAAGATGTATTCCCGTTCTCCAAGCCCGTGGTGGAGGCCGGATCTGATAGCCGGACTAAGGCGGCGAGACGGTTGAGTTCGTGGTGGAGGCCGGATCTGATGGCCGGACTAAGGCGGCTGACGTCACTGGGCCCGATGAGGCGCCTGTGCAGGGGAGTACCCATGGTGATCGTTATGGAGGTGGTGGTGGAACACATGAGCTAATTTTCTATTAATACCTTGCCTAACCTAAAGAAGGTTATCTCATTCCCATTTTTGTGGTCACCAATCGCTGTTTTGAGCCGATATAAGTGGTGCAATTGAGTGAATATAGACTCACTATATACATTACAACTACATTTGAAATCTTCTAGAGTTACAACATCTGGGGTAGTTGGGTTGATATCTAAATATTCAACTAGCACAAATTCATAGTCTCAAAGTTAGAAATTTCATACATTAATTTGTAGATCACAACTTATTGATTTGTTTATAATATCTTTTCTTTTTGAACGGCTGTTTTTATATCTATACATCTAAAAAACTAATCCTTAAGAAACTTATGACAGAGTGGTGGTGGTGGTGGTGGCCGTGGTGGTTGTTTTAACTGCGGTGATTATGGGCATTTTGCCCGTGAATGTCCCACTGGTGGTCAATTATGGAGAGGTCATCTTATTGATTTAGCAAGGCTTAAATATTAAGCTTTTGTTTGATAGTTATTTTTTAAGTTTTTTCGATGTTTGATGTTTGGTGCTGATGATTATGTTCATCGAATTAAGGGTTATTAAAGGTGTTGCTTCTATGTGATTTTAACCTTTAATTATAAATCAAATGGTTCGTATATTAATCTCGTGTTGCTTGATGTTAATGCTTTTTTTATATAATATAAATCAAACCTCTTATGCTACAATAGTTTAGAAATTAGGTTTATTTTAATTACAGACTATTTTTGCAGTCTGCAGATGTTAAAAAAACAAACAGTCTTCATCTTGCAGACTGCCGACGTTTGGTCCACCTCTTCTTCTGCAGATGTCTTCAGATGTGGTTGCGGACATTTTGCTGCAGAAAAAACAAACAACACCATAGTCTCTACAGACACCGCCTCAGCCTACGTTGCCACAGCCTCATCTGCCACCTCTGTCGTGCCGCCTCCACCTCATGATGTATACTAGGCCTGCCCTTCCATTAAAACTAACCAACTATTTTCATGAAATTTGCAAAACGGTCTTCTTCGACAATGCTTATCTTTAACTCACACAGATCGCTTTCATAATAACTCCATAGATACGACGTCTCTTCGTCACATATCACATCTTCCAACGATGTCAAATTGGTCACAGAATCCGGCAATTCTTCCAGCCCATGACAACCACTCATCTTTAGCACTCTTAGCCCATTCAGCTCGCCAATCTGGTTAGGCAGTGAGTTTATACTCAAACAATCAGATATATCAAGAAGGATCAAACTATGAAGGTTCCCAATGGACTTGGGTAATCTGGCTAATCTTGTACAAGAATGAAGTCTCAGTACTTCCAGACTTGACAAATTCCCCAACCTTTCAGGAAGAAGATTAAGCTCATGGCAGTTAGTAATGCTTAGTTTCTCAAGACGAGCAAGACTACATACTCCTGCTGGTACTTCTTTCAAATCATAACAACTTTCAAACTCAACCTCTGTGAGATTGGGTAACATAGCAGGGTCAGCAGTACAACTCTTTAATGCATTACCAATCTCACACATTATTAAAGAAAGCTTCTGCAAGTTCTTCATCCGAAAGATGGACTGAAATGAGGGAGAAAGCGAGACGTGTTCAAGTCTCATTCTTCTTAATTTGGATAGAGAACTAATCAACGGGAGTTCGTGTAACTGAGTGGGATAAATCCCGTACCCTGTGATGTTTAAAACCTTCAATTCATTGAAGCTTTTGATGAAGTGGGGCGGTGCGTATATTTTACTTCTCATGTTCAGTACCAAAGCTTGAACTCTTGGTGCTTTTAGATCATACCAGACAGAGGAGAAAGTTTCATCTGTAGACAGAAAGTGCATGTACAGTTAAACAATCCAAGAAAAAGGTTTTATTTCATGATATGGATAAAGAAATGAAACCTGTTGAAATTGACAAGAGACGAGCATCAACGGGGTGTGATGCTTGTTCAGTCCACCACATGGGGATTTCATTCCCATGAATTTCTATCAACAATCTGTTTCTTTGAGCTATTGGCTCTTGGCTACTCAGATGGATGGCTAATTCCCTTAGCAAATCATGTTGCATGACATAATGCTCGTTACAATAGCCTTCTAGTTCACTAGCATCTCTCCTATTAAAACAAATGAAAAATCAGTCAATAAACAAAAAAGAAAAGATTAGAACAATTATTATTTGTACGAAAATAACAACTTTTACCTTGAGGGGACAAAAGTCAGAAGATTCCTTGAAGAAAGCTCTAGAAGGTATTCACTGGTATACATTCCTTCTTTGTCTAGATTGTATAACTCGACCCACATATCCATTAGAGCACAGGCAGAAATCTTTTCATCTTCAGGAAATAAACCCAAATCAAGAAAACAGTCACGAGCTATTGGTATATCTTCAAGTGCATCAACACTGGCCTGAAGACTAAGCAATAACTGGTCGTTTGTATCAAAAATAGATTGACCTTCGGACCATTTTTCTAAAGTCGTTCTCCACTTGAGCACGCCTTGATTGCGTAATGATGCGCCAATCACTGTGAGGGCCAATGGAAATCCCTTGCAGCATTTAACCATCTATATATAAAGAAAACCACAACCAAAGTTCACTACTGATATAAAATCATGCAAAATACAGATATAGTCCACAAAATGTTAGTAAAAGATGAAAACATTACCTTGCTTACAAGATCATCTGGCACATTACTCTGATTCCCGTCACAGGGAAATGCTGAATGACAAAGAAGGGTTCTTGCGTCTTCATCATTTAACGAGCTTAATTTGTATGTTGAACCAATACTTGAAAACAAGAACCTTGAAGTGACCAAGATAGTGTATCCTGGTATGGGGAACTTAAGTTCCTGAATAAGCGATTCAGATTCTGACCAAACATCATCTAGGACCAGCAATATCTTATGCGATCCCATTTGCCTCATCATGTTCTCAAGTTCGTTCTTTGCCTCTTCATCGGTCCGGAACTCACAACTCTTTACATTAAGATGATGTGTTAGTAATTTCTGGGCAATACTTTTGAGGGAAGTAGTTCTAGAAACAGTAACATAGAAGATGTTGTCGCCAAAAATGCCTGAATAAATACAAGCACACAACAGTCAAGATGAAATGCATTTGATTGTCTGTAACAAACATAGACACACTGCATTACCAATATATACAAAGAAGAATATCAAAAGTTTATACCCTTAATCTCATCATCATGACAAAGCATCTTTGCCAATGTAGTCTTCCCGCAGCCTCCTAGAGCTGAAATTGTCAGCACCTGGCTATCATCTTTGAGCAGCATTCGTTTCAATGCTTTAAGATGAAGATCCAAGCCAACAATGACATCCGGAAGCCCTGGAACATCATAAGAGCTTGAAAATCCACCAGCCCTTTTAGTAAGAGATGAAACTACTTGATCCAATTCATTTCCCAAAGCAAGACTTCCCAATCTAGTACTTAAGTTATCCTGCAATTCAACCTGAAAGAACCTACACAACTCATGGTCCAAGCGAATCAGCTTATTCGCGTGAACAAACTTCTTGTACACATTCCAACACTTGATCTTTGAACACTTGAGCACTATTTCTTTACCATTGTCCAGATAAAAAATGAACATTTTGGTCTCCTTTTCAGGGCGGTCCAACACCCTGGCCAATCTCCCACTTGCATACATAACTGGCTCAATGCTCCTTAATGTCTTATCAAGGCGCTTGAGTAGTGTTCTAAACTTAACAGTTCTTCTAGCTTCTGATCCTACTGCATTCAGTAACTCCACCACTATTGTCTGTAAAGCTACCTCATACGCGTTTTTCGCATTCATCTCTGAATTCTGAAGCTAAATTAGCAAACAAAAAGGCAAATCAAAACCCTAACAATCAACAGCCGGCTTAAATGTCAAATTAGGATTCAATAACATGCAAACATTCAATACTTTATATTGCAATGATTCTGAAATTCCAATTTATGGATAGACATTACTAAAGCATATTACAATCAATGAAAATAATGTACAAACTGCCAATACCTCGAGAATTTGAATCGATGAAATTAGGAATCTATTTGCGCGTTAAACTGATAGTAGTACTGAGGTCCGTTAGCTAGTGTATTTATAAAGTACAAAATCGAACAAAATTTTGGTTCGAAGTAGTGAAGGTGATCGGAAAGTGGCCGGAAGTTGGCCGGATGTTTGTGGACAAAAATGAAAATTAGTCCTTGTTAACCGTGTTAACCGTGTCTTCTTTGTTTTTTGTATTAAAACACTAATTACTCTTGATAATATCTTAATGATTAAATAGGTTGAGCACTTCTTTATTAAGCTTTGTGATAGATTATTTTAAAGATTAGATATTATTAGTAATTGGTGAAATAAAAATCATTCTACTCTAATAAAAAATTAACTATAAAGAACACGTGACAACATCATATTTATTTTTATAATTTTTTTTTATTTTCTCTCTTATTAAATAATTACTTTAATTACAAATAATATTATTTAAGTCTATTTCAGATTAAAAATGGTTTTCTAATAAATTAAAAAATATATCTTTTTATTAATATTATTTCTAAAGACGCATTTTTATAAAATAATTTTTTCAAACATCAAACTTATTTAAAAGTATGAAATATTTTAAATTTAGTGTTTTTAAAACATAAACTTTATAAACCAAAAATAACTAAAAATGAGAGTTATAATAGGGATATTTGTAAAAATAAAAATTTTTAAAACAAAATGTTTGATTTTTTTTGAAAAAAAATTAAAAAGTTGATATCGTTGTTTAATTACTTATAGTTTTTACACCTACGTAATTTAAATCATATCTTATCTTAGAATATTATTTTATAATTAAGTAAAATTTTATTATATTTAATATTTCATTTATTCAACCCGTGTAATACACGTGTTTACTAAATCTAGTATAATTAATATTAAAAAATAATAATAAATAATAAAACTAAAAATTATTACTCTATATTTAAAGATAAAATATGTTTATAATCATATAATTTAGTATGTATTAATAAATTATTAAAATAAAATATTTATATTATAAATGTTTGATAGTTTAGTTTATTTATTTAAAATAATTATCATTTAATATGAGAGACAAGAAACATAAATATAAATATATTTGTTTTAACATATTTTAGTAAAAAAAAAAGTCAAATTGATTTTTTTTATAATTTTGGTATTTATTATAAGAGAGAGTCGGAAAAATATTTTTTTAATATGCTAGAATTATAATGTGTCCTTTAATATGCTAGAATGATAACACGTGCCCCCTGAAAATTTTCTTTTATTATATGTTATAGATTAGCGTCATATTAGTTTTTTATTAATTTTTTCAGATTTTTTTTTGTCTTACATGGTTTTTTAGTTTTTCTTTATTTCCTTCATCTTATAAAAATGGTTCAAACGTGAGTGGTGGTACTGCACCAAGAACAGGGGGTGCGGTAATTCCTGACGGGACGTGTTTTTTCCGAGATTTCCCGGCTTCTTCCCATCTCCACTTTGTGCCCCCTAGAGGGTGAGCATGAATTGGTTCAGATTAATTCATTTATGGGCTGAAATCAGATCTATAATAATGATTTTGATTTAGGATTTTGATAACCATCCTTCTGACGTATTAAAGTTTTTTTTTTTCAATTGATTAAGCAAAACACATTTTATGTAAAAAAGAATAATTGACATATATTATAATCTTTAATAAAAAGAATTATGACGTGTAACATGTTATTTTTAAAAAGTAAGAAAAAAATTTTGAATCTAATACTGGAGCAGGATGTACTTTGATTACCAATACACATATAACCCTTATTGAACTATATAAACTGGTTATTTATACTTTATAACCGCACAATCACTCCTAGATCGGTGATATCTTGTTATTTCATTTAGGGAGAATTTCGTATTTCATTTATGATTTGGTTGTTCAATTTTTCTAGTTGCCCCTAAATATAACAATGAGAAAATGACTACTTCGTAATTTTCTCTAAGAGGTTTTGTCAATGTAACACATTTTCTTTGTGTTCTTAAATAGTTTGTAAGTCATAATAAATAATTTTAAAAATAAGTTAAAATGGCACTTTGTGATTTACTTTTTGATTGGGCGGTTTTAAGTATATTTGGGAAACACTCTCACACTCTCAATCTCTCACAAGCGCAAGTTGATAAAGTGATTAGGATTAAAAAATATTCGTTTACAAAAAAATACATAACGTGTAAATAAGTCAATCTTTATGAATATTATAAGTTTAAGCTCAACTTGTCTAATTTTAGATGGCATAAACTCGAGCTTTATTCGGGGGCAATGTAAAAGCCTCGAGCTCATTTCTGTTATTACTTAGCTTTATTCACACTAGTGTCATCTTCCGCGCTACGTGCACGGGAGTTTGGTCACTTTCCCATGTTTTACATGACGTGACTTTGTTTGTCGTTAGTTTGTCTCATCGAAAACCACAAAATCAAATACCGAAACCGGTTCCGATAATACCAATAACGGCAACAATGAAATTCACTCATAATCGGTTTGGTTCGTCGCAGTACCGCAACAGTATTTGCACTCATTATAGTCTACGGTACAAAAACACTCGATATTGAATACAACTTCATTTTGAAACAAATTTTATTGAAGTATTGACAAAAATTATAGATAATCGCACATTTCATTTTTTTAAATTAATGAATAGAATATATTACAGAAAGACAAAATTATTAGAAAATTAAACGGCTTTAAAGCATGACTCATAGTCTCCTATATGATAAATGGGTGAAAATGAAAATAAAACAAGTAATAAAATCTAAAGCTATTAAACTTCAGTAGAAAATTTTTAAAAACTCAAAATTCTGTGGGGTAAAATTAAGGGACCGCAAATACTATTTCATTAAAATCTTGTGGTTAGCCAAAAACATAAAGTATCTTGTAGTAGGCATGTCGATTTTGTCCGTACCTGAATAACCCGCCTGACACGATTTCACATATACCCAAAGAAACCCGACCCGAACAACCCGTTATTCGAACAACACGATATCCGAACAACCCGAAAACTGATTAAACCGATTCTTATCCTTGTCGGATTTTGGATAGACTTCACAAACCTCAAAACCATAATAACCCGAACCGGTTAACCCAAAATTCGAATAACCCGGTCAACTCATATTATAATTAAGTAGAGTGTATGTATATATTTATTTAAGTTGTTCAAATTGATCAAATTGTTTGTATACAAATATATAAGCACATTTTATAACTTATAAAAGGAAACTAATTCAAGTCCACAAATTTTATAGGTTTCAAATGAAAACTCACTAAAATCTACTAAATTAAGTTTTTTGTTTAATACCCGAAACCCGACCCGAACATCAACGTTACCCGAACTACCCGAACCGATTAAACCGATTGTTATTCGGATCGGGTTTTGGGTAGACTTTTAACGTTAAAACCCCGAATAACTCGAACCGATTAACCCGACACCCATTTAACCCGATCAACACCGTGCGTAGCGTTCAAGTTGTATTTTACTATATAGAAGTTCAAATAATCTACTCAGCCCATAATGTAAAAAAAAGAAACTCTTACGATCAAAACTTAAAATCAAAAACTTAAATGTAATCAAAAGCTTCTTTTGTATAGATATATAATATATGTATAATCAATAATGAATATACTATTTATCAATTACTATAGGAAATTATAAAATCTCTACTACTATATAATACAAAACCCATGGGTAGATTGATAATTTCGTATTTTTATAAAACCTAGAACAACTATTTAAGCATATAATACAAGTGTTTTATGAAAGTGTTCCTAAATTGTACTATTTAATAAATCTCTATACTATATAATACAAAATCCATGGGTAAATTGCTAATTTCTTATTTTTGAAAGACGCTTAGAACAATTATTTAAGCATATGATACAAGTGTTTTATGCAAGTGTTCCTAATTATCATCATTTAATAAAATTATTATAATTAATACATGAGTTAATGCATATGATTAAATTCACTATATTAGGTATTACTTTATTTATAATATAAATTAATATTATATTTATAGTTTTTATTTGTATTTTAACTATTTAAATTAAGTATTATACTATTAACGAAATACTATTTATCAAATATTTACATCGTTATAATAATAATAATAATAATAATAATAATAATAATAATAATAATAATAATAATGATAATAATAATAATAATATTAATAATATTAATAATAATAACTATTATTATTATTATTATTATTATTATTATTATTATTATTATTATTATTATTATTATTATTATTATTATTATTATTATTATTATTATTATTATTATTATTTAAGACTGGTCGGAAAAGATTCCTAGTAGCACCCACTCATCACTTTAGCAATTCATTATACATAACATATAGAAAGTAATAATAAATATTTATATTATTTATACTATTTATAAAATATTTTAGGATGCTAAAATAATAATTGTATCTTGACCTTAAGACACTTATAAGGTTAGTATGGTAATATTACGGTGGATTTTAATTTAATTCTTTTAATGCATATGAATTCATTGAATTTAATAATAATAACAATAATAATAACAATAGTAATAGTATTTAAAGTACTAATAATAGTTATTTACAAAATAAAAACAGTTTTAGTAATAAGTAATAATGTGTAATGATATACGAGTTATCAAATTAAAAATATACAAGCACTCAAAACTGCTTCAAGATTCTGAATTTTATATCGGTTTTTCTCTTATAATCATAAAAATATGATGATTTGTAAAATCTAAATTTGTTGTTATGATGTGATAAATTATATCAACGTTTCGACATGATTTTTTTTCAAAACAAAGTTGTCAATATAATTTGTATCAAAATCTACGGATTAAATACTAGTGTACGAGTAATTGAAATCAAGTGTTATAAATTTTAACAACCCGCGACAAAGCGCGGGTTCACGCACTAACATAATATAATTTCTGACTAAAGTTATTTATACTTTATGACATGAGTACATAGAAGTACATTATGCAAAAAAGGAAACATGTGTGGCTAAAATATAAAACTATCAAACATTCTTGTAGCTAAAGTTCCTAATTATATAAAGTATAATATACTTATAATTATAACTATTAAATATTAATATCATAATATATACAAATTCTATTCTAGCTATATATTTTCAATATTTTAAAATTTATATAATAACAAACTTGTTTGGCTTAGCCTGTCTATAAAACTCTGGTTGTAGTTCCTTTATTGAACGAGCTTAAATTCATATGTTAGCTCGTTTCAAGCTCTCATTTCACTCGAATTTTTAGCAAACCAATTTGAATATTTCTATAATCTTTTCCCGTCTCAACTTATTACGCACCTAGTTTAAATGGGTATATGACGATGTATACGTGTCACGTGTGATATAAATTATATACTTATTTCAAGTCATGTTATATTTATTTTTCTATACAAGGATATATGATTGATCATTCCACAAAACATAAAAATAAGGATTTACCTCTTTTATCTACTAATGCGGGTGTAAAACAGAGAGAACCTTCAATTCTGCAGGCTTTATGCGCACCTTGTGATCAGGAACAATATCTATCTTTTTTATTTTAATAAAAATGTCACTGGGGTGAATAATATTTTGAAGATGACGAATGTTGTCTATCTCGTTATGTTTCGTGAATGTAAGAACATGTACTTTATATAGCGAAACACAAAGAAACATTACCAGGAAATTTCAATAATTTTCAAAAAAAGGACTTGAACGTTACGATATAATTATTAATTACATATGATACTAACAATCAATTTATTTGTGTATTTAAGTTGCATTTAAGTTTTAATGAGTTGTGCCTACTTTTGTTTTTTGGTTTTATTAATACTTTTATATTTTTTTCAACCCTTATAATTTTTTTCTTTCAACTTTGGTTCCATATACTTATCATCTTTTGTAAATTTTCCGTTATACATTTCAACTGAAGTTTTACGAGTTAACAAGTCCCAACTTACGGGTGTGGTTCAACACTTCAACGTTTTTACAGCTATTTTTTCCCGTTTAACGAGCCCATCACAACGCGCTGGTCTTAGATTGACTTAGTTATTATTTTTAATATTTTAGGTTTCCCATGTTGGGTTCAACGTATTTACATCAACTTTTCGTTCTTTTTATTTTTCTTATTTTATTTACGTCAACTTTTCGTTCTTTTTATTTTTTTCTTTTTTCTATTTTAATAATAGTTTTTCCGGTATTAGTGGTCGCTGATGATGGTGTAAAATTGATGTTACTTAACATGATTTTACGCCTCTGCCGCAACGTGAAGCCTTACTACTAGTTTCCACTAAAAGTTAAATAATAACGAAAGGCATGGAGAATGTCACATATCTATTGTATGATAAATTGATAAAGTTTTTATCCGGGTTAGATGATACCCGATGATCTACTTTAATTGAATCTATATGAAATATTTTCGAAATGATAAAAATAAATGTACCTTTTTTGGTTTACAAAAAAGAAAAACTAAAAATGGTTCGTAAAAGTTTGGTTGGTTCAAAATCTCGTAACGGTTCATGTGGTTTGATTCAAGGTTTGGGGCACGTTAGGCAGTTTGTGGCTTAAATCCATGGAACGTATTGGTTCGGATTAGTCATACCCTAAGTGTTTTCGGGTTTCAAATGGTGATGGTTAAGAGGGTTATGAGTTGCGACATGTCATTTGACGGTTGTCTATAAACTATCTAACTTCTCAATGATCTTTAGCGAAAATGGTTAAGGTGGGTTATTCAAGACATATAAATATGAGAAAATTTTAGGGTAAAAATTCTCAAGGTTGAGTCAGGGGCCTTCCCAATTGTGATTTTCTTTCTGAGTGGTTTGGTGGTGCAATCCCGACTGTGAAACGAATAAGTGAGTGCGATTAAAATAACACTTATTATTCGAAGCAATGTCGTATATTTGTTGTTAAAAACATCTAACTTTTTATAAAACAATGTGTATGGGGGCTTGGGTGACAAAAAGTGTTGCCACATACGCGTTACATGACGGATTTTGTCTCTCCAAGGAAGGCTCAAAGGAGGTATAATGGGAGTGCTTAATTCGGGGCTTGGTTGTTGATTGTTTAATCATTATTTACTTGTTTTTATTATTTATTCATGTTAGTTTATATATTAATAAATATAATTTAAAAAATTTGGATACCTTAATAAAAAATTAGAACTAATTAAAAAATTATAAATAACTAAAGAAACAAATAACTTGAAATAAAAAAAATACATATAACTAGTTGTTATTACATTTTTTACTGTACTTCGAGTGAATTTTGTTCTTAGTCATCTCGGAAAACTCGTGATCTTCTTCGTTAAGGTGCTCGACTTCGAGTGAATTTTTAGCCCTCATTTTGTTGTTCCACCGCGGTGGGCGTGAAAGTTTCAAACTCGTCAATGGAGTTGTTAAGATCGTTGATTTGTTTTGACGATGGACCATCAACCACTACAGGAACCAAGTCTCACTTTGTACAATTTTTCAAAATCTCCCAAACGGACTTTGTGAAAACGTGAACTTTGTCTCTTGAAATTATGCATCCATCGTATAGTTGTAAACATGGAAATCACTATCTCCGCTCTTCCGGTTCGGCAAATTTTTATTATAAAGATTACCAAATAAACCAAATTTCCGACAAATTTTGGTCGAGTGACCCGAAATCATGTTAGCGGTGCGACATTTATTCCCCACACTAGCGCAAAACAATGCTCGAATCTAGTTCAAAAATTATGTTTTAGTTTGATTGATGCCTACATAACAAAAATATAATTAGTGTAAAAATTATAAAACAAATAAATGTGTTAAAATAAATAAATAAAAACTCACTGACACGTGAATCTTCTGAGGCATCTTTCTTCCTCGACAGTCCAACGCTTAGCCCTTCGCTGTGTGCGATTGGTGAATTATGTTTTACCGACACTAGCGCAAGATTGCGTTTAAGTTTGGTGAATTTGGTAAATCCTGACCGCCAAACTTGTATTGTTCATATGTGTTAAACTAGAATGAGGGTCGGTCGTCACATCTTTATCCATAAGTTTTATAAACTTTAAATTTAGGGTTTTTATAAAATATGATGGGGTAATTTGAGAGTAAAAGAATATTTGGTGGAGTTTGAGTTATAAAATGCAGTGTTTTTATAAGTGTTTTAAATTATTATTTTCACTTTCATACAGTTAAAAAATCAATTTGAACTAATCGCAACTCATCTTCTCCAACGGCTACTTCCCCCTCACGTCGTGATCCACACTCCAGCTGGAGCCCCACGCCAACACCCCCGCACCTAGGTGTGAAGGTGCGTGGGTGGCTGACGTGGCCGAGTGAGACACTATGATAACACATAATCTAAAGGTGTGTATGTGAAGAGGTTTTCATGGCCATTTAAAATGTCACAAAATGCTCTTCATAAATCTAAAACCTATTGTTATACTGAACGGTGGGGTCGAAATTGCTTTGAAGGTAGACATCAGTAGTCATAAGGCAATGAAGTGTAGTTTCGATTGTTTTTTTCAGTTTACTTTATCCATTCTTAATTCTTTGAAACCCAAATACCAACATAATTTTAGATGTTGTCTCACATTGTTTGAATGGTATAATCTAAAAAGAAACTCTAGAACTTTTAAGTGTTTTGTGTGCTCATCCAAACCGAAAACTTTTCTTTAAATGCATTTTAAGTTGCAGGAAACGTGATGATAAATATGGGACTCAGTCATGGCCACATCTCAACCATCCTTTTAACTTGGTAGAAAATGTAGGTGATGCCCGCCGTCTTGATTCAGATTTAAACCTGAGATTTTAAAGATTTTAAGCTTAAACCATCACCCCATGCCAAGAAGGCTAACTAATTTGACTTGGACTCAACTAGAAGGGTCTAGTGATTGGGTCAACGAGAAGTTGAGGTTTCAAAACAACGTACTCAAATTTGATGTATTTGATTGGGTTCACTAGTTTATATGTGGACATCACAGTGGTTAAGTATGGGGCTGTTTGTTTGAGTATTAATGACCCTGGTCAGACTCATAAGTCTGACTCGGTCAGATCTGATTGTTTGGTTGGATACCCACTTATTGAAAGACATCACTTATTGACCTCTTACCCGCCTCTTAATAGGTCAGACAAGATACAATGTCTGACCCAAGAAATTCCCCCAACTACTCTCACCGGTCTCCCCTTCCATTCAACTCGAACTCGCCGGCCATCACCAGCGCCACCACCAGTTCTCGTCGGCCTCCCCTTCAGCTTGAACTCGCCATTAACACTCCCACTGTGATCCCTCATTTTCCTTCATATTTCCACCTACAATTCCACCAATATCATCCGTAAAAGCTCAGTGTTGTGGGGGAATAGAGCAGTACCACCACCATACACAAAGAGAATTGCTTTTGTATGTCAATAGATTGTACGCAGTGTAATTACTACGGTGGATTTGGTGAGCTTGCTAAC
>BJCO01364243.1:0-14867 GCA_018326465.1 Flaveria floridana
CTTCTTCTTCATCTATATCACGGTTTTTGCAGCCTTTTATGGATGGTGTTTTATCCACGTTTTTCAGCAGCATATAGAGGTAGTTTATGGCAGCCTTTTGAGGCTGTCATATTGTGTTGATTTTGAATATACATAGCATGTTGATTCACATAATATGATCCTTTGGTTAATGGGTTTGTTTATACACTTATATGGTCAACTAAAGAACATATTTTTCAGCTTATAAACAAGTTTATAAAGCTACATATCCGCTGCGTTTTACTGAAAGTTTAAATGGTTAAACTTGGTTTTTATGTTCTAACAAACCCATCAAACACAAAAGACAGTTTGGCAAAATTTGCTAAAAAGTCGGATGATGCTATCCTTGTTGGATACTATTCAAACTCTAAAGCATATAGAGTATTCAAAATTAAGAATCAACCATTTGAGGAATCATCCGATATTGTTGTAAATGAGCACACTCCTTGTGTTAAGGGGAATGACCCTGACCATATCATTGACTTAGAATTGTTTCCTAACAATTCTAAACCATCTTGTGAGAGTGTTTCAGTTGGAACAAGAACTGAAACTGACTTCTCTGATTTTCAGTTGTTTGAGTTACCCAGACCTATTCCAATTTCTCCAAGAAGACATGAAGAATAAGCTCCCAATATTGCAAGTCCTGAAAGCTAGAATATCACAAGAGTTGGTGGAGCTTCAACAAGTTGTCAGTCAATGGAGCCTCAAAATTCTTTGGCCAACAGCTCAAACTCTCAACACCAAGCTGATGTTGTCACTCATTTTTTCAATCAGTCCTCATTGAATTAATGTGAGACATCGGCTGGAATTAATGTTCATAATCCTGGGTAGAACCTTTAAAACTTGGATCAAACTATGCAATTAGATATGATTCCAAGACTCAGGATTCACAACACTCATCCAGCTAAAACATCATTGGGGATGTCTCAAAAGGTGTGAGAACAAGAATACAACCTTATAATGGGAATGTTTGTTTGTACTCATGCTTCCTTTCCCACATGGAACCCAAAAATGTGGAGGAAGCTCTCAAGGACAACAGTTAGTTTGAAGCAAAGCAAGAGGAGTTGCTTCAATTCAAGAGATAAAAGGTATGGAACCTATGTCCACTACCACATGGTGAAGTCCCTATTGGCACCAAGTGGGTGTTTAGGAATAAAAGGGATGATAGAGGTTTGATCATCAAGAACAAGGCCAGACTTGTAGTTCAAGGATACACGCAAGAAGAAGGGATAGATTACACTAATGCCTTTTCACCTGTTGCAAGACTTGAAGTTGTGAGAATTTTCTAATTATAAATTCTTTCGAAGAGAATTTTACCCTCGAAAGAAGACTTTGTTTTTCTTCCGAAGGCAAGTTCCTCTATACAACTATTATCTTCCGAAGAGGTTTTGGCATCGGAAGAGCACTTGATCATAGATCAAGTTTCCTTCCAAAGGTTACTAACTTCTTCACTCGCAAGAACACTTTACCCTCGAAAGCAAATTTGTCTTCAAGACATAATTTGCTTCGGAAGATAAAGTGGCTTCGAAAGGCTATTAGAAAAGAGAAATTCTAATGTTCTCTAGGAAGCAATTTTACTCTCGAAAGAAAACTTTACAGTGTAACTGAAATCTTTGGGCCCCACTCTGCAAAAAGTAAGATTTTATGGAAGATTGTCGGATTATTTTTAATGTCTTATCCTTACCGCCCCAGTCAAATCAAGCCGCATAGTGTCACTTCACCTTATTGGTTTGATCTTTCACCCCACATATAAAAGATTATGACTTTCTTTTCTACTTTCTTTACCACTGTAAAAGCCCTAGATACCCATTTCCACTATCTCCTTTAAATTTCAAATTACCTCTTTCAAACAGTACCTTCAAACAAGAGCTCTAAACCCTCAACACAACCAAGTCGCCAAACTTGACTCTTCAAAGGATGTTGATTTTGCACCAATCATCAAATTCCTGACCCAATCTGCATATCTTCCCACTCTAACAGTTAACCCCACCATATATTTGAACCATAAGGATGATTTCTGGGCCAATGGTCAAAATGAAATACTCAACAATGAAAGGGTTATCCAGTCTAGAGTCTGTGGACAAGAAATCATTATGAGTGAAACCACCATAAGAGAACATCTGGAACTCCATGATGCAGAAGCCCCCTCTGAATTTCTCAAACCTGATTTAGAAGACACTTACACCCAAATAGGGTACGGAGGAGATGTGAGCAAGTCTATAGTTTACAAATTCAACTTCTCTTACAACTGGAAGTACTTGCTCAACATCATACTACACAACTTGTCAAACAAATCCGGGGGTTAGGATCAAATTCCCTATGATCTGGGCTGCCTCGTTCATGAGTTGGTAAAAGGCCCAAGGTTCAACTACTATTGATATATGCTGAATAATTTGAAAGGAAATCTAATCAGGAATACAATTTTAAATGTATCCCCGATTTATTCAGCACATAATCAACTGTGAGCTGGATCAGGACAAAGTAGAATATGCAAATATTCTAGTAGTTCCTCACATGAGGCCGGGTATCTTCAAAATGTTAAAGAAGGTATCCACCAACTTCACTGGACGGTTCACTCTATTACTTCCAGATATGCTTGATGCTATGGCTCCTTGTGACATCCCTGCAGGCCTAGCAGGTAATGAACCCACACCAGACACCACCCCTTCACAGCCAATAACTTCCCACACCCTATCAAAATTCCTTACAAAAGACGGGCAAGCGAACCCTTGTTCAATCTACTCTAATTGAACAAGTCCCTCAGTTCAAGCCAAAAAGGCTAGAGTGGAACACACGGCTCCCACTCAACCAGAGGTCCAACCATCCTCCACAATTGGCCTCAATATCAGTTTTGAGTCTCCTCAGTCTCAACCTGATGAGCCCATTGCCCAAACCTCAAGCCCTCAGGTTAAGTCCCAACACTCCCCTGAGCAGCCAAAAAGGGACATCCACATTACTAGCACAATGCGATAAGATGTTAACTAAGGTCCTGGTTCATTAGTAATAACTACTATATCCTTCACTGACCTTTTAACCCAATCTGATAAGGATTTCATATTTTCTTAGGGCCATGATGTTGATTTACCACACCACTCTCCAGATCAACTGAGCCCCAGGGAACCTCTGGCTTCTAGCCTACATCAGTTAAGCAAAACTGAGGTTAGTCCCACACGTGTGGAGGGGACTGATGTAGACTCAGCGGCCACTACTGAGAGTGTCTCTTTGACCTCTAAGGATAGTGGTAACATTCCTGAGACTGAGTCTATGGCAACCATGCTGATTAACATCTCTGAAAGAGATATCAGTTCACAAGGGAAACACGGGTGCCAAGAAACCCCATCTGGTGGTGAGTATGAACACACTAGGTATGTTATCTCATCTCCCTATGATTCTTCTACAGAAGATGAGGGAAGTCTGCAACTCACTATTTAGTATCTGCTCTCTAAAGTCTCAAATCTTGAATTCAAGTTTAGGACTTTAGAAAACAGGTCTGCCACTCAGCAACTTGAGATTAAGAGTCTCAAGGCCAAACTAGCTGAGACACAGGTTGAGAAGCCTGTTAGGCATGTACCAATTCAGGTCTCTTTAAGTTCTTTATCTAGCACATCTACTTCTCAAGATGATGTTACCAAAAAGCGGGAGAATGTATAGAGACAAACACATGAGGATCTTACATTGGGCATCTCAACTTCATCCTCAACTTATCCAACACCATAATACTCCATAACTATCTTCCTATAGCCACCTCCTATTGTAATTGAAGTAGATCCCAGGATGCATAGTGATCTTCATAGATTCCTAACCAAGTTTCGTATAAGCTCCTCACTTGAACAACCCTCACCTAATGTAGCAGTATCCTACTTTGGAGCTGAAAAGCTTCAAAGGTTGAGTGCACCACCTACCACTAAGAAAGAAGTTGGTCAACCTAATGTCCCTATTGAACCTGTGATTGAAGTCGAAGGTCCCTATTGAACCTGAGATTGACTTAGAGCGGGAAATAAGGACTCATGGCCTAGCAACTGAATCAGTCAGGACAGGTAGTGATATTCAAATCTCTTCTAAAGCAGAATTTCAAGCTGCGGAAGGTATTATCAAATTATCATCTCTGTCTGATGATCTGCTTATCACAGAGGCCATTCTTGATCTAGCCTCTGAGATAAACAGTGATGACTTCCTCAAAATCCCTCTCTTTCCAACACCACAAGTTCAACCCCACCCTCCCCGACCTAAATCATCCAAACCATAATCTTGAAAAGATGAACCTTCCTCAGATCACAAAGGATAAAGGAAGATGTCTGCTAAAGAGATTTTGTAAGGAGAAAGGTAGAAAATGCTTAAGAGAAAAGGTAGACTCCACAAGGAAGCTGCTGGCTTTAAGCAGCAAGGCAGCAACAACAACTCTAGAGTCTATCAACAATAAACGAAGAGGAAGGTGATTGATAGGCTTATCAATCTAGGAGTAGGCAATGAGGTAATTCTCCTACTCCCACTTGATGAGCTTATAAAACTGGAAAATGAAACCTTGCTGCAAAAGGAGAAAGAGGAAGCAACAAGGTTGGTCAAAGAAGAAGAGAAGAGGAGAAAGAAGGAAGAAGAAGAGCACATGCAAAGGGTGTAGAGGATAGCATTCTTATACTCTAGAGGTTATTATCAGGAAGATGTGACTCCTCATGAAAATGAGATGATCTTGTTCCTTTTCAACAAAGAACCAAATCAAATCAACTAGGAGAGGAAGAAGGATACAAGAGAGAAGGTGAAAGAGAAGAAGAAGAAGGAAGAGGAGGCTAGACTTATGACTACCAAGAAGGTGGAAGACAAAGCCTGGATGAAGGCTTATCTCAGGGCCCATGGCTTCATAGGCAGGCAAGTAGGATCCATGTCAGAGAAAACCCTACAGTGACATGTTAGTGATATCAAAGCTAACATTTGCTTAGGAAGAAAGAAAGAGGTGTACCAAAATTAGAGTGTACAAAGGATGGTAACCAAGCCAACACCCAAAATAAAACCAATAAAACCTAAACCCACACCTCTTCCCTGTCCCATCAAAACTAAACCTACTAATGAACCTTACAACCCTGAACCTATAACATCATCCATATTCCCACCATCATCCACTACATCTCAAACAACAACCACCACTACTCATCCTAAAACCCAAAACCCAACCTAAAACCCAACAACTACCCAAGCCATCCTCTAAACCATCTAAACCTCTGACCTTAGAAGAATTCAAGGAGATCAAAGGAAAGCTCATCAACTGCACAACCCTGAGCGACCTCGCTTATGAGGAAGAGTTCATAACACTAAGATACATTGATGGATCTTCATGTTCCCTCACAAGAGATACATTCCTTGATCTACCCAGAGGAACACTAGACCAACCTCTTCAACTCTTGGCTACAAACTCTGATTCCCTCAAAATAAGAAAAGAAGAAGCTAAGAAGAAGATTGGTGACCCTTCTCACATACCCCTCATTCCTAGGAAGAAGATTGTCCAGTGGGGGTTTGATGACTCTTCTCACAACTTTGTTTTGGAAAGAGAGAATGGTGAAGTCAACAGACTTGATATATCATCTCTGTTACACTCAAGTAGGTTTGGCATTGTTGTATTAGTAGAGAATCCATTCTCCAACCCCTTAAACTCCCAAGTAGCCAATTACATCAAAAATCATCTAGGCGGTCTTCATCTTACTGAGTTAACAAAGAAAGCAACAACAGAAGAGGAGTTGAAGCTGAGAAATGATAAAGAAGAAAGTACCACTACTGAAGGAAGGTCATTCCTTCAAGTGATTCAAGGCACTACTTCAGAGTCCATAGTTAGATGAGAATATGACTATAATTCTTATCAACTAACTCTCTTTAGAGGCGCCAGAGCAAAGGTACATGTCATTCACCATAATAGACTAGATCTCCTATCTACCGATGACTTGTACAAGCTTCTCAGCATTACTTCTGGAAAGAACAAGGAAACTAATAAGTATATTCTTTCCTTGGTGCTGAAGGTTTTAAGAAGAACAGGATAGTGAAGTTTTGGTAGCATCAGCCTAAGGGGAGTTTGTTGGATTGGATCAGGCTAGTGCAACAAAAACTACACTTAGAAGATTTTGAGTGCAACTAAGCAAAGGATTCTGAAGACAATGATGCACTTCCAAAGCTTAAGGATGAAGGACTTCCGAAGGAAGAACTAAGTCTTCCGAGAGTAAGTAGTTCTCCTTCCAAAGTACAACACTTGGAAGATTCAAGTAAAGTCCTTCTGAAGGAAAAAGGTTATGAAGACTTGCTGAAGTCTCGGAATAAGTTATCTCTTTTGAAGTATAAATTGGTTTTGGAGGACTTTATTCTTCCGAAGCCATTTTTACTTTAGAAGAACTAACTATGGACCAGTGGACATAAGTATTGTCTGACTGACAAGTTTGATATACTGCATGGCATTTTCCCACGCTCATGTAGTTGACCATACTTTATTCCACTGTTCACCTTTATCAGTTTGTACAGTTACCAACTTTAGTAGGTAACAAAAGGTAAGCCATCGACCTGCCATGACTACCTAATCTAGGATAGTATTTTATCTTAGATACCTTATGTCTACCTGGTTTTCAAAGTATAACTGGCTGTAGGTAGTAGTAGATATAGTTTCTCAATGTAACTCATTATGCATGCTTTGTAAGAGTCTTGTAAACACTGAGTTGAGAAGTAATATATACAAGAATCTTGAAAAACCATTTCTTGTGTTCATTACATTAGTATATTATCATCAACTTAGTTTGAGATTCTATATCATCATGAGTGAAACTTAGTGAGTTTGAGAGAAAATATTGTATTAAGAGACCAACATCGGTCCTGTATAAAGCGTTACTAACAGACGGAGTTCCTATTATGCAAGGAATGGTAAAGCTTCCTAGATGAATCTTCTTTTAAGGTAGATTGTTTTGAAGAATCACAGAGCAGTCCTCATTTAAAACTACGGGTGATACCTCATCCAATTTATTTTTGTTCAACAACACCCCCTTTAAGAACTTAGCGTAATTTGGCATCTGAGCTAAGGCTACCACTAATTGTAGGTTGATATGGAATTTCTTGAACAACCATAGGAACTTGCCATATTGTCCCTTTGTTCGTTGTTGTCTTTTTAAATAACCAAGATATGGAGGTGGTGGAACGTAGGGTGGTGGTACGTATTTCTTAGTTGGTTCTTCATCGGCAACAAGTTGCTTTCGCTATTCACCTTCATTACATAGAGTTTCAGTTTTGACTTCCTCCAAGATTGCTTGTAATGTAGGTGTATCACCTTTTTTAGTCTTGCCACTTCTTGTGGGGATGGCTTTCACTTGTCCATTAGGGTTTGTCACACTGTTTCTAGGAAGGGCACCCTAGGGTCTTTTAGATAGCTATTATGCTATTTGACCTAATTGGTGTTCAATGGTTTATAATGATGCTTTGTTGCTTTTGATATCAGCTTTATTTCTTTAGAACCTCTCCTTGTTTCTTCTATCAAATTTTCGGATGTATTCGTCGTTGGCTTGTGTGGTTATCAACAGTTTCTCCAATAATTCTTACATTGATGATGCTCCACGGCCTTGGTTACTACTACTTGGACCATGGTATGGTGGTTTCTATTGGTGTTACGGTGGCCTTCTATTGAATCCAGATGATGATTGGTTGTTTTTGTATTCTCGGTACTTTGATTTGTTTCTCCAATTTAAGTTATTATTGTATGAATTACTTAGGCCTTCTACATAGTCAACACCTTTAACTATCATCATGATTTATGGACACTCGTTGGTCTTGTGTGAATCACCGTATGTGTTGCATCGTGTTGGAGTTTTCTTTAGTTTGGCTTGCAATCGTTCGAATCATTTGGTTAGGTCTTCTAACTAGGCTGCAACTAGGGTTTTAGAGCCTACTTGATGAATGCCTTTAGAACTGGGTCGGTTTCTTAAAGATTGTAAGCAAAGCTCTTCTTAGTTGCTTTTTGTAGGGCTTTGTCAGGTTCGTTTGGCGTGACACTTCCAAAATCTCCTCCCGCACTTTGATCAATACCTTGTTTACGTGCTCCACTGATTGCATCATAAAAGGTATGACACTGCAACCGTAGGTTAAGTTCGTGATGTGGGCATCTCCAATGGATACCTTTGTATATTCCCATGCTACGTGTAATGAATCATCATCGTCTTGGTGAATGGTTGTGATGCTGCTTTTTAGTTTGGTAGTGCGATCTAGTGGAAACTATTTTAGAAGGAATTGTTCTACCATTTCCACCCAGATATGGTGATAGAACTAGGCTGAAGCAAATCAAGATAGTCAATGGCTCAACCTCGAAGTTAGAATAGAAAAAGAATTAATCTAATTGCATCCTCTGAATAGTTACTGACTTTGAAAGTTGCACAGATATAACAGAATCGAGAGATATGAGTGTTAGGATCTTTGTTAGGACTCTTAAAAAGATTATCATTTGTCTTTTTCATTTTTGTAATAGTATAGGCACTTGTTTTGTAAATATATGTTCCTTGTTTTCATAGATAGTATAAATAGGATGCTTTATGTATTATGAAGGGAACGAACTCTTTGTAATTCACCCTACACTCTTGTATCCATAACATTTTCCTATCAATGAATCTATCAATTTTCGAAGTAATTGTTTGTGTTTAGATATAATTGCGTTTGAATTGATCATTGCATTATCATATTATCATAGATCTATCCATTTGAACCTGACAAATGGTATCAGAGCTTTCGGTTCAGTGATTGGAGTTTTTGAGCTCTGTAGATCACTTGAAATATGTGTTGATTGCAATTCGATCGATTAATTATTGATTCCAATTATGTTTCATATATAGAAACATG
Organism: Flaveria floridana; assembly: GCA_018326465.1. Lineage (NCBI taxonomy): Eukaryota > Viridiplantae > Streptophyta > Magnoliopsida > Asterales > Asteraceae > Flaveria > Flaveria floridana. The sequence goes on from BJCO01364243.1 coordinate 8,863, forward strand.
AATTGAATCATAATTTGGTGTTTAATCCATTCAGGTCTGTGAATTGATCAGATTTGTGTGTGACTAGTTGTTCTTCATTTTCGGACTATAAATCAATCAGAACACAGATTTGTTGTTGTAGTTTGATTGAAATGATGACCGAGGATTGTTAATCGGACCATTTACTACCTAATTTGAAGTTTTTAGATCAATTGAACTAGTTTTGAAGGATTTGATAAGATTTGAGTTTGTTGAAGAGGATGAATTTGGTGCATGGTATATGAAAAACATCGGAAATTTTGCTCGGTGTTCAGGCGCCTTACCACTGTTTAGGCGTTTCCGCACTGTTTAGGCATTTTTAGAGTAGGAGTTTTTCAACTATTTGGAAGCATTGCAACTTTTGGAAGTTTTGAAACTTGAAATTCTAGGCGTTTTGAGACTATTTGGGCGTTTTAGGTCTAAAATTTAAAATTTTTAACCAACTACCCAGGCGTCTCTACACTGTTTTGGGCGTTTGACAACTGTTCAGGCGTATCATCAGTTAGGCATTTCAGAATTCAACTAAGGCATTCCCTAGACGTTTCTTGTTCCAAGTTAAGCGTTTCAGAAGCATCAGGTGCATTAGCATTCAGACTTTTTATTAAACACTTGGAAACATTTGTAAAACTAAAATCCAAAAATATTCTTTTTTCATAGTTTCTTTTAAAACATTAAAAACAACAAAAACAAGTCATTTTTATTAATTCAAAATACAAAATGGTTAAGTCTAAAGATTCTGAGAATAGGGTTCCTAAGCTCAAGAATAGAGTTGATTTCAATAATTGGTCACTGAGATTAAAGCATTATCTAAACTACATTGACACTAATGTATGAAAGTCAATAGAGAAAGGACCACACATTCATATTACATCAAATGGTCCTAACAGAGGATTTGTATACACAAAAGTCTCAAGAACCTTATCTAGAGGACGGTTTATAAGGTGATGACTTAAAGAAGGTGAGAATAACATCAAAGCTTCCTCACTTATGTGCAAATGGTTAGCAATGGAAGTCTTGACTAGGATTGAAGGTTATGAAACTAGTTACACCATGTATAAAGCTTTGAAGATCATTTGTGAAGGTGGTAAAGAGATACAAGATCTCAAAAAGAAGAAACTCAAGAGGCAATTGGAGTTATTTGAGTATCTTTCTCGAGAAACAATAAATCAGATGATGAATAGATATGTACAATTAACTACCGAAATGTCAACTGTTGATATGAAAAATGATCTCAAAGATCTAAATGACAAACTTCTTAATGCTCTTCCATCTTCATGGAAATAGTCTGTCACTTTGTTAAAGCATACTAAAAAGCTTCCAATGGATCTTGATCTTCTGATTGCCAAAATTGAATCCGTTGGAATTGATGAGTGCTCCAAAAACAATGATAGAGCTGCATCAACATCTTAATATATGTATGTTGCTTCTCCAGCTAACATAGTGGTGAATGCTTTCTGGCAAAAGTGCTCCTGATTTTTAAATCTCAACCTCAGTCTCCTCCTAAAAGTCAAACTCATAAACCTCAAATTGAGACTCCATCTTCCATCTCTGTTAAACTAGCAAAGTTAAAGATGTTACTAATATCCTTTTACAGGATGATTAGTCAAAATATGCTTTTACAGCTTTCATGGCTAGTTTTCATGCCTATCAAGGTAGTCATCTAACCTAAGTTGATCTTATTTTACAGGATTTGTATGAGATGTTACCTGATTATATGGAAGAGATGGACTTGAATTGGCATATGGTAATGATTGCTTACAGAACACAGAAACACTCATATGTCAACAGGAACTACAAGCGAAGTGCAAACACGACTGTTGGTTTTGGCAAATCAAAGTCAAGGTGTTTCAACAGTAATAGTTATGGTCATTTCTCTAGGGAATGTAAAGCTCCTAGAAATCAAGGAGAAACTAGGTAAGCTGGTTCTAGCAGTGAAAGATACCAAAAACAGTCTCAGAAGACCTTTCAAAAGCCTTATCAATGTCTTCCCATGCCAAAACTTAAAGAAGAATGAAAAACAACTGAAGAACCAAAGAAAGCTCTTGTTGTCGGTATCAATGATGGATATGACTGGAGTGCATATGCTGAACAATTTACAGCTGATCTTACATTAAGTTTAGCTCTTATTGTTGAAGTACTAATTGAAGACTGGTCTAAAGAAAATGATCCTAAGGCTGATGGTGAGTCAAAAAATGATGATGAAGAGTATGATTGGAGTGATAAATTTGACCAAAAAGAGGATTCACAAGAAATTGCTCTCATGGCTAAGTCTGAACAACCAAAAATTAAGCATTCATCATCTTACTCTGAGACTTCTTGTCACACCCTGGGCCAAGGTAGGGTGGGACGTCACAGACTAGCAACAACATATGGCAGCGGAAACAAACCATCATAAGAGCACAAAAGAAGAGAACATCACAAAAGAAGAGAACATCACAAACCATCTAGCCCCCAACACAAGAACATAATTCATCAGTACAAATCCTTTCCAACAATAACAAATGTAAATTGTTCAAAATGTTTTAAAAACATAACAAGCCAATGCCACGGGTCAAGGAGCTAGGTCAAGGTCTTCTACAACAGCTAGACTCCCATCACGGATTACCTGAAACATGCTCAAAAGAAAATTAGAGTTAACTAAAAAGTTGGTGAATTCAAGTACTTAAAGTTTAAAAACAAAAGGATTTAATAGAATCCACATTTAATTTAAAGGAATCATAGTTTCATTGTTGTGGGTGAATCATAATCAACCCTGCACTCAGTCCCAACTAGCCTCTTCAAAAGTTAAGTGATACCGGTTAATCCCGAAGGAAGAACTGGGCCTCAAAACCAGTGTTCCATACCTGTCAGACGGTCCACCATAGTATCTTATAAAACCCATTACATGCCACAAACGACCCCGTAGGATCTCAGTGTGGTACCCTTCCCGTTCATCACGGAAGGCACTATGTGTGGGGGATTCCCCAAGTATATCTACCCATATAAAACAAGCGGTTCACACAAGAATTAATGACTCTGATACAAGTATCAGCAGGTAACAATATTTCCATAGCATATAGCATCATAATACAGCACAGAAATAGTTCAGTTTAAACAGAGCATGCTTCATCCTAAAAACAGTAGTAAAAAGGGGGTCACTAGAAGTCACCTTAAGATTCAAACAAAGGATTCTTCGTGTACCGGGAAAAGTTTCAAGTCTAGAACCCTATCATCAAGATTTAAGTGATAAGCCACTGATTCCAAGGTTATGGAAGGTTCATGAGGTGTTCCATGAGGTTAAATGTCCAACTAGATTTTGATTTACTAAGGCTTGTATAAAAAGATTCCTTTTATAGTAAGTTCGGGTTTCTTAAGGAAAAATACATGTTTTACTATGTTGTATCATTTACACAATTTAGTTTAAGTTCACCAAATGATTATTAGTTCAAGGGGTCGGCTTATAGGAATTTGGCAAAATTTACTGTTTAGTCCTCCAAGTTTCAAAATTTACATTTTCTATCCTAAAGTTCGCTTGTTTCCATTTATTGACTTTTATGGCCAAATAATAGATTTTTGGAGTTAAGTAACTCATTTTAAATATGTTAATTCCCAATTTTTTAGAATTTTAGGTTCAGGTTTAGAATTTTTACTTTTTACGTTACTGGTTACGGTAAAACTGAAGGTTTTTAACGGTTAAGTATTAATTTACTATATCTTGAGTCTTATGACTTTAAATATCATTTTAAGGACTTTTTGATAAGTTTATAATCTGTTTAGAACGTATTTTAAGCCTCTTTTAGTTGAAAGTCTCATTTTTAGGTTTAACCTATTTAAACTCGTTTTTACCCGGAATCGTCCATTCATAAGCGTGTTTAACCAATTTTTCACCATTTTAAAGTATTAAAGGTCTCAACTTACTGAAATAACATACTTTTCATAGGTTTTAGGTTTGTTCCTTTATTCCTAAGATTTTCTTCCAAAATTCACCCGGTTAAGAGCTGTTTTTAACTAAAAATCCCTTTTAAATTGTCCTTTGACTATTTAATCAACAAATAAAACCTAAAACAGTTTGTTAACCCTTTTAGAACCCGGAACTCCTTTTATAATGGTTAAATCCTAAGTTTTCTAATTTTTTAGTCATTTCACCACCTTTCGGGTCCCAAAATAAGCTCAATATACCTACAAGTCCATACTTTTATTATTTTCAGCCATTAACATCACCTTATACACCTAACAACACCAAAACTTACTAAAATAATAGTTCCAACTCACAGTTTTATCATATATCCCAAGAACAAGTTGAAACATAGTGATTACACCATTTTCACCCATTACACAAGTGTAAAACGTTATAATGCATGTTTAAACATCACCAAAACTTTATGTACCTTTAAAAAAAGGTTTTTATAAGGTTAGAAAACTATTTTTGAGAAGGTTACAATCTTTGCTTTGGTGGGTTACATGATGTGCAAGTTAGATGGTGTAATAACACCCAAAAAGAGGGTTTTTATGGTGTAAATCGGGTTACATCCATAGAATGACATATATTTTGAGTGAGATACCTTCAAAAATGTTAAAAGCTCCTCAAGAACAAGATTGTGGCAGAAAGTTTCTGCTAGAACAAAGAAACGTAAGATTTTTGAGAGAAAAATGAAGAAAACACAAGAGATAGCCTCATTCGGGTATGATGTTGCTTACACTTCAAGTGGTTCATGATTTGGAGAGTATAGAAGGACAAGATGAGCTGGATAATCTCAAAAAAGATCTGGAGAGCCTCGAACTTGCAAGAGCGAAGCACTAAAGTTCACAAAATGACACCTTCTTGCTTGTTTAAGCTTGGCCGATCCTAGTGATCTTGTGTTCTTCGAAAATGTGGCTGGAAGTTGAGAGGATTTGAGTTTTGTGTGTGTGTTTTCTGCTAGATAGAAACCGAGTTAGAGATGAGAGTGAGATAGGAGTGTGTGCTTGAAGATGTGTGAGTCTTGCATGGATTGAGAGTGGGTAGTAGTGGTGGTGGTGTAGAAGAGGGTGGATGTGACAACCGACCTCAAGGTCACTATTCTAACCCTAACTTACTTGCATTATCACCCATCTTATGAGTACTAATAAGGGAAACAATCTGATAATATCAGTGCTATTACCATCATCATTTACTATTATTTACATTTCCATGATTTCATGTGATTTTTGTGAATTTTAGTTATTTCAAGTTTTATATTCTAGAAATTTAGTGCCCGTGAATGTTAATTAGTCACCCTAGCTAGAATTCAAAACCCTAATTGAAACAATTAAAATGTGTGCATATACACACACTTTTAATTTTTGGTTCATGCATGATTAATCATGCATATGACAACAACTAACAATATCTACTAACTAATATTTATACACTACATTACAAATTAATACCACCTAATATACATTTCTGATTTAAAATTTTAAAAAAAACTCTCTATAGAGTCCAAGGGATCGGCCGCCCCTCTCCCCCACTCCTCTCTTCTCTACACCAGCCACACACTCACCCACTCCCTTTACATGCATTCTTTCACCAACACCCCACACTTCTCCCTTCTCCCTACTCTCTCTCTCTCTCAAATTCACCAGCTGAAAGACACACAACACTTCCTCAAAATCCTCTCCATTTCTCCCATACAATCGAAGCAAACCGTGAGCTACCATCGTTCCATCACTAAACCGCAAACAAGTGAAAGTTTGGTGTGCATTTGGAGCTCGGACCTCCCAAAGCTTGAGATTTCCATCCTTGTTCGAGGTTCTCCAGCCATTCTTCGAGATTCTCCAGCTTGTTTTGGCCTTCTAAATTCTCCAAAACATGAGTCACACTAAGAGTAAGCCACATTAAAACCGCAACAAGTCACAACTTGTGTTACCTTCATTTTCACTCTTAAAAACACTTCTTCTTTTGTTGTAGCAGAAACCTGACATCATCACTTTGTTCTTGAGGAACCTTCCACTTCACAAAAGGTATCTCACATGATTATGTTGGCTAA